>JARKHS020022688.1:0-97216 GCA_030143305.2 Amblyomma americanum
GGTAGGGGGACAGGAGAACCTTGCGTCTCAAGCGAGCCTCCTACATAAGCCTTTAAAACGGCGTAAGAGGTAAATTTAATCGAATCGGGATGATGGAAGCGCGTGTTTTAGTCTGGTAACTCTGTAAGACACTCTAGAAGATATGACACCGGTATTTACACACACTTTCACTTTCTAGTTCGCTCAGAGAAAACTCGTATCAAAAAGGCGTTTGTCACGACTCAACGCCCACGCAAAAGCGGCAATACTCAGCGTGCGAAAAGTAAGACGCCGTGATAGATGCACTATTGGACGAACGTATTTCTTTCGATCACATTTCGGCTTTCATATACGCATATTCGGTCTCCCGCGAGATGCAACTGCAAGCTTTAGGTGATGGCAGAAATTCGCAAGTTTTTCCTGCCGCTTCTTCGTGCTGTATACCTCTTTCTGCGCAGGCCCCTCGTCAAAACAGACGTGTCCCCACCATTTGCAGCTTCTGCTATTGATGCTAATAACTGCCACAGAGCTTCATCGGCGCTGCATTGGCTGCAGCCGGCCACGTGCCGCGAGAGCTCGCGTCAACCCGTAGAGAAGTATTGAAGAAGTGTAGCTTGATGGGCCAGTTGGTGCATGATCATGGAGAAACCCCGCCGAAAAGAAGCGTTCACAAGAGGAAGGAGTTGACAGGACGCCGCTGGAAACACAACTGAATTTTACACGGTGAAAATTGCCACAACAGAGCCGGGTGCACATGCGTGTACGCACCAAATCCGACAAAAAAAAAACATTTGAAGGTGCAGGTATGTTATCTTGCACGTGACACACTCTGTCCCATTAATGAAATTGTATTTTATGGAAGTAAAGAGGGCCGAGCTGTCGCTGAAACATTGAATGCTTAACTTTTTAATTTTAAATGCTTCAAGGATTTCTCGTTATGTGTTTTTCCGCGGCCGATGATTCTGACTTCATTGAAGAGGGGGTTACAGTCCTTACTATTGTTGCAATGTTTAGGTAGATGAGGGTGCTACCCGGTTGCAGCGAGGTGCGGTGCTGTCTTAAGCGATCGTTAATACATTGGCCAGTCTGGCCGACGTAGATCTTTCAACATGACAGGGAGAGAGAGGATACAAAATCTACAACCAATGTTTTATACTCTCTCCCGCTGTCATGTGGAAAGAAGTCCGTTAGGCTAAGTGCCACAGGCAGGGACACTTTATTTTTCATTCTTTTTAGAGTCCCACAATAAAATTTGTCATGTGGAAATGTCTACATTAGTCAGACTGGCCAATGTATTAACGATCGCTAAAGGCAGCATCGCACCACGCTGCAACCGAATAACACGGTCATCTGCCTAAGCAATGCAACCATAGTAAAGACTGTAACCCCACCTTCAATGATGTCAGAATCATCGGCTGCGCAAAAGCACAGAACAAGAAATCCTAGAAGCATTTAACTTCAAGAAGTGCACTCAATACGAAAGCGACGGCTCGGTTCGATTGACTTCCAGAGAATACCTCTTCATGAACGGGACATAGTTTGTCACGTGCAAGATAACAGGTATGCATCTTGAAACGTTTTTATCTTTTTTTTTGTCAGCGTCAATGCTTACGCGCATGTGCACCCGGCTCTATTGTGGCAATTTTCACTGAGTAAAATTCAGTTGTTTCCAGCGCCGCCCGGTCTACGCCTTGCTCTTGTGAACGCGTCTTGATGGCAGCGAATGATAGTTACACCATACTTCGGAACAGTAGCCACCTTCGCCTTTTTTCTGGTTACATGATTGATTAACATCGACAGCAAGATGAGAATCCTGTCAAGATATTGCCGCTCAAACAATGAGCTAAAATCGCCTCCATTAAAGGCCTCGTTGCTGTTGCTCATGACGGTACCAATGATAGGTATGAGTTCTTTTCCTCTCTATAACAAAAACCTGCTTTCATTGGTCCATATTGCCTTGCCTACGTTTTTCGTTCATATGAGGAAATTCCCTCACTGGCAACAAAGACCCTCACTCCTCAAGGGGAAAATACACGTCCAGAAAAAAGTTGTTTCTTTCCGAGCTTCTATTGGCGAGAATCAAGGGAGTTCTTTTCTATGGGTCTCTGTAAGTTTCCTCAGAAAAGAACACTGTACAAAGAGAACTGCTTTGAATGAGCAAGCCTGTTCACACAATTTTTCCAAAGAAATAGTTCATTATCCTGAGGTACTCCTGTCACTGAGACGTATCAAGTGCCATTGTGCCGCGTGCAATAGTTGTTTACTTACCCCTGCTTGAAAAAAAAGTGACAACGCGCAATATTTAAGCTACAGGGTTCTGCTGGAGGAGCGTGGTCTTTGAAAACGGACTAAATGTCCTAGGTAAGCACCGGTAGATTTGTAAAAGCTCTATAGCATATGCTCGTTATCTGTGTTCCTGTCTCGTTTCTCCTCCTCCTAGCTGTTTACTCCAATTATCCCTTTTCAACAGCAGACAAACGCTACAGCACAATGGATCCTGCGTGTGTGGCCGCGCCTATCGCATGTGCAACTTGCTTTTGCTGGGTAACTTGGAACTGGCGTGAATTCACATGCCTTCCGTTTATTAGCCTCAATGCAGCTTTCTGCAAACGTTATTTCTTTGTACAAAATATGGTTATTCTACATAGACGGGTGCCTGGAAAAAAATCATGAACACTTAACCTCTATAGTTCAGCCGTTGTAAGTTATCACGGAGAACTTTGAAAACTGAATTAGTACTAGACCCGTGCTCTCTCATCAGCCTTCCTAGGGTTCTAGGACATTGTAGTGACGCGGAGGGGACAAACACGGAATCTTCTACGCGGACGCCTCCGGCCCTCACCATGGGGGGTTGTACCTGCACCGAAACGTTGTGGTGAACGGCCTAACGTGTTGAGTTCAGGGCTTAACAAATGCGGAGCAGGTCGCCACTGCGCTAGCCGCCGCAGACCAGGACTCGCGAGCCATCATCACCGACTCGAGAGGGGCCAGCAGAAACAGTGAACAGGGTCACATTCCTCTCTCTGCGTATCGTGTGCCTCAAAATAGTGACTATTTCGGTGCCCCCGCGTCTCGAACGATCGTCAGGGCTCTTGCTTACATGGGCCTCGAAGGTAATGAAACGGCAGATGCCGCCGCCCGCGCGCTCACTCTCCGGGCAACTCCTTCAATCCCTTCCGAAACGAATCCCGATCCAATCCGGCCCTCACTTGTCGAGAAATTGCTCAGTTATACCGATTCAGCCATGCAATTTATCCTAAGCCCTGTAAGGGCCTTACAAAGTCGGAGCAACGCACACTGCTCTGTCTTTACACCAAAACACTGCTATGCCCGGCAGTTTAAAAGCACTTTGATCCTGCATGTGCAGGAAAGTGCCCGCACTGTGCGGAAAAGTCTTCGGACATTTTCCACATGGTGTGGGCATGCCAATCAACCCCGAACCTTGCCCCCAAAATCAACCCCACCCGGGAGGACAGGGAGGCTGCGTTGCTCGGCTGTTCCTACCTGGCGAGCCAGACGGCCCTGGTCGACCAAGCTGCGGCGGTCGCCAATGGGCTCATGTAATGAGGAGCCCACGTAATGATTGTGAGAGGTGGCCCCTTCCAGGCCACCTCAAACTTAGGCCCTGTAATATAACTTCAATAAGGTTTTTCACACAGAAAGACAGACAGAGAGCCTCAGCATTTCGTGGGGCGAAAACTGTGCAATGATCCCTCAGGTGCGTGGGACTTTTTGTGCCTTGTGCAAATCCGTAATGCGTATGGGTCTGCGTTCGATACTCTTCTGATGGTGTATCGCTTCATATCTATCGTTAGCATGATTAGTTCCCTGGAAGTTGTGATATTATTTTATGTTTTACAACGCTTGAGTGTAAAAAAAAATTAGGAGGACACTTGAGCTCCGCCTTTAACGGGATTGAGCGAAAGCGTTAATGGCTCCCTTCAGCAGTTTCTCCACACACGTTCAGCATTCTTTGTTCCCATTAAGACAGTTGACACAATTAAAAAAGCACAGTTTTCCCGTTCTTGTCTCTGAACTGTTCCGCATTGCAGTTTATGCACATGATGTTGCTTCTATTCCACACATAGTATTACTCACTGTACTACACACATACAATCCCATGGCCACAAGGGAGCTTTCCACCTGGACACAGGTTCCGCATTGAAAAAACATTATGCTGCCCGTGCACCACCTATGGTGCAGCGGGGTACATAAGATCGTGCGAGTCTTCCGGCGTCCCGCCGCATGCCGGCGCCACTATGCTACTTCAAGCAAAGAGGACACAAAACGCCAACATGCACTTTGACACTCACTTAATTGCTATTCGCGTAATCAGAACTTCTTAAATCACACACATACTGATTGGCATATACGCCTAAGTTACAACTTCACGTGGAAGAACACACGAGATACGTATAAACCCCTGCCTGTACTTAAGTCGGACGAGTATGCCTTCGTGGCCTACTCGGTAGCACACTCGACCGGCGGTACAATGGTCGTGGGTGGGAATGAGAAGTTTTGCTTATATAAAATTACATAAAAGTAATTATTTTGTAAAGTTGTGTCGTTTCAGACGTCAGTCACCTTCATTACAGACATCCACGCCTAACGTCGGTTTCCCGACACAACGCCGGCGTGAAGAGACACAATGACGATGCAGCCTTTTACGCTGTATAAAGCCTTAAAGCGATAGCTTAAAGCTATTGCCTTAAATCCGTGGTAAAGCCTGCAAGGCAGATTACCAAGGCTGTACCTGAAGTTAACATTACACAGCTCTTCCTACTCCTTCAGTTCCTCCGTTCAGAATGCACATTCTTATTAACTACCATGCATTGCAATTCACTACTCCTGGTCACTTTCAATCTTAAAAAAAAGACCACAAGCGTGATGAGCCTTCATTTCTTCACACAAGCTTGCGCTCTCCACAAACAAGCAGGTATGGACTGACGGGCATTGAAGAAATGGCCATTCTAATTACATTTACATTTTTTCATGAATTTAGACAAATGGCCGAATTCATTGTTTTTTTAACAAGCACACTTGATTCGATCTGCCTGTATTACCTGCCTTTATTACCGATCTGCCTTTACAGCTTTGTGTTTAACGCATCAGACAAATTAATTATATATGCGAACAGAACCATGTTCCCATAAATGCGCACAAGCATCGCTTAATCGTGTCCCGCCTATCACCATTCCTTTATACGAATGAGGGATTTTATCTTTTGTAGACAGAACACATACCAGGCAGTTGCTACTCGCGATAGGCGTTAGTCATGCAGCCAATTGCATTTTGAACGATTAAGCATTGTCTGGCTTCACATATTTTGTCCACGTGCATATATATGCCCGGGCGCGCTTTTGTTCAAACCAAACGGTTCTAGAAGAATGGTACACAAACCTGCGATACGAAGACCCTCTTAAATTTTGTTCTCGCCCTTCTGGAAGTGCTCACAGCATACACACGCACACGCAAAGAAGAAGAAGAATAAGAAGAAAATTAGGCAGGCCTCAAACGGTGGTTGGCCTCAAAACGACGACCCTCGCATCAACTCGGCTCGAACAACCAGCCTTGCAATACTTTCAACGAACGGGCCGCCGCTTTCCTGTTTAAGCACAGTTCGTTTCCAAGCACGTCGCTCTTTTTAGTGGAGACACGTTGGCAGGCAGGAGCACACACGAAGGGATCCTGAATGAAAACCCAGAAGAATGAGAGGGGAAAAATAAAATAAACTAGTATCTATCTGAGAAAATATGCAAGCGTTCGCGACATTTACAACTCCCTGCGGTTCAGTTTTGTGATGCGCCTAGCACTTCGGAGCGCTTCAACAAACACGAGATTCCAAATTATTCAGCGCCAACAAGGCAACTCGCTGCCGAGAATGGAGGCACGTTGAGTTGACGCAAAGTGTTTTTCTCTTTTTTTGTGTGCTCGAGTCTTTTGTCTGCTGCTTGCTTGCTTGTCCACCGCTGGGTAAGGCTCGGAGAGCTCCCCGAGTGGTGAAGGGGGCGGCTGCCGAGCGGTTGATCAACATAACATCCGCCGATACGTCGAACCGAGCCCGCTTTGGCGCAGCAGCAGGACACCTGTCGGAGACAGGGAGTGCCGGTAAGTTCCGGTAACCCTGTCGAACTTGCCGTCTCTAGCTGAACGACTCGAACCTTTTTTTTTTCGAAGAAATCGCTCACGGTCAGCCATGTCGTTCGCCATTTATGAGTGAACGTTAGTCGCTGCACACTGCGGACGTGAACGTGACATTTAATAACAAAACCTGGGCGACTTGTTTAGCGATTACCGTAAGAAGAGAGCAACCATGTTCAAAATGTTGGGACTGAAATTTTGAGTATTGGAAAATTGTAAGGTACCGTTATGGAAAAATTGAAGGTAGTAGTTTATTGTTCCAATGTGTTGCAAATTTTTCTTTTAATGTCTTTCCATCACTCACATTGAGTAGTTAAGACAGGTATAAAAACCAATGGGGGACGCTATTGACGATAGCAAAGACGTTAATAAAAAAAAGCTTCAAGCCTGCGACAGGAGATCCGCGGCTATATTGATTGCTTTGATAAAATCTTGCAATTTATGAAAATATTGCGTTCATAAACTCCTTTCCGTTAAAAATTGCTTTTGTCCACAATTGTCGGGTGTAGACCAAGATGAGGGAAATAAGACACAGCAGTGCTTCGCGTTCCAGACGATGCTGTGTTTTGTCTTTTGTTCGTCGTCTGCGTCCCCTTGACTGCAGTTACGGTGACATTTACGTTTAGATTTGAATGGTGGCGCAAATATTTCTGAAAAAGGCAGTAACCTTTTCCGAAACAAGTGTTGGTAATTCGTCTTGTCATGCTAGTTAAGTACTATTGGATCAATACTTAAATGCGCTGGATAGGCTCGCAATTAGATAAAGTACAGCGGAGCGAGGTATGCAGAATAATATAGCCTCGCAACGTTAAGAAAAAAATATATCGTGAAGTGGACAAGGAAAGAAACGCGAGTAAATAATTGCCAAGGGGAAATCGAGAGTAGAATAGTGGGCTCGGGCAGTGCACGTAATGGGACGAACAAAGAGCAGATGAACATTCAGGGTTAAGGGAGGCCAAGGGAAGAGATACGCATTCTAGTCAGGTGGAAAGGTGAAACTATGAAATTTTCAGGCATGTAATGGCTGCCGATCGGCTAGAACAGGGTCATTAAGAGGGGACACTCCCCTGCAGCAGACCACACCAGGCTAATGAAGGTATTGGTGATAATAAATTCGGTCACTGAAATTAGCCAGAAATTGAGCGGAATAGAACATTTTTCGCGAAAGGTGATAGTTAAAGACAGACGACAGCGGTTGTACCATCTCTACTGTTCTCTGTAACGGCTGTATAGTCTTCTGACATAGGGCGGCGATTTTTTTCTGCTTGTTCATGAAGCGATTTGTTAAGAAACTTATTTATTTATTTCAAATACTACAGACCATGTATGGTCCTAGCAGGAGGGGCATAGTCGGTCACTTACTAGAAATGACATGCATAGGTAATAACAGCCGAGAAAAAAAGCAAAAACAAAGAAATGGAAAAGGCATCTTTATACAAAACTAAAAACTCATGAAATAAGAAGGTCACGTTGCGATGCTGTTAGAAAATTACCCGCGGGTAAACTTTTAAAAAGTAAGGTGTCCTATTCGAATACAGTTCTGGGGAAGAAGATATTTTTAAATATGTTTGTGTGGGCGAAAATTGGTGCCAGTGGGTGTTCCTGCATGTGTCTAGTCCTCGTCGTGCAGTGAGCTTTAACGCGTTTAGGCAACTTAATTTTTATTTATTCTTTTAGGCACTGATTAAACAAGGTGCAGCGGGTAACTTTCATTGGTGATTCGAAGTTGTGTATGTTGCGTTGTTTCATTAACGCCGAAAGGTGCATTTTTTGTTGTTATGGGTGTACCTGCAGCGAAGGTCTTTCACTGCAGCAGAGATTTATATTTAAAATCTGAACTACGACGATGAAACCTTCGTATGGCTAGTCGTCAATTTTTGGCATTGAGTCGAAAAGTGACGCGAAGAAACCCACTTCAGGAGAATGTTGTACTCCTCCACTTTAGTACTCGCTATGCACTTTATGTAAATTGCCGCTGGCCAAGTATGATAGAAAACGTCTTCGTTCCTCATAAAATCCAGCAGATAACGAAACATTTCATTTTTTGAGCTGGCCTGCCCAAATATTCACTTTATATAAATATGAATACATAAAACTAAAAACCCACTACACATTCCTTATTCAGACAGCACCTACCGGCAAACTCATCTCATTTTGCGCTCACAATCTCACAATTCGTCTTGTATGCAGAAAAAGCGAAGTTGCCGCGCCAGACATTAAACTTAAAACCTCAGTTCTTGAAGTTATTTCACGAGCTCTGCTGTTCCTTATTTTATGCTCAGTTGTGCAGGGTGAGTGGTGTTCTCTTCAAGGTATTTCTTCTTTTTTGAAGCATTTGAGGGGTGAAACTGGGCACGAAGAAATATTTTACGGAGTTGAGGGGATTTTTAAAAAAGGAATTGTTTCATTTTCCCAAATTACTGGAGTCTTCAAGCTGCTGTAGGGGAAAGGGCGGGAAATAGGAAATTTTGGGTCTAACTGAGGGCAACTTTCAAATAAGGCGTGCAAAATTACAGTGTCGTGTCTGTACGGCAAAGTTAACGATGTGCAAGAAAATTATAATTTTTGCCTGAGCTAACAACCCTCTTTGCGCCGTGTCTTTTCTTTTTCTGCGCTGCACAAAGTCGTGGAAGACGGGTAACATTTTCTAACCTTCTGCAAGCTGTGGCGAAACTAACTTTAAGCACTAATAGGTAGGTTCAAAGCCTAGCAAAATCGTCTCTTGCCGATGTATTACCGGAGGACAAGAGACTAGCGAAAATAAATCATTTCAATATCCATGACTAGGAGTCGAACCCGCGGCGACGTGAATAGATCAGCTTGACAGGCTGCTGCGCGAGAACACTAGGCTATAGCAGCAGTTTTTTTTCCTTAAAGCATGGAAAAATTGCCACAAAAGAAAAATCTGGACGCTCTCATGCCAAAAAACAAGAGGCTGCATAATGCGAGCCTCGCATACTCCCTTCGGTCTCCAGCTTCCCAAACATCAACATTCTGGGAGGCACACACATGCATCCAGATAGGAGAGCCAGCTAGGTGGCTCTTCCCGGGAAACATATACTCCTCGAACGAAAGCGTGCTGCTCATACAACAAAGATTTCGATGAAAGTGGTGATTCGGTGTGGCGGTCAATCATACGGTTCTTCTAGAGACTATATAGTCCCATCAACATAAATAGATTACATGTCACAGCACTGTTTTTCTCAATAGGCAAAAAAGGGATGCTGTAGGGCGTAATTTTAATGTCCTTCTTAAGCGTCCGCTGTAATATGTTCCACAAGAATGCAGCATCACTGCATGGAATAAAACAATGGTGAATGGTTTCTGGCATACTGCACGGCAATTGACCGTCCATGGCACAAACACCTCCTTAGCGTACTGTCATGCCTTGACAGGCAGCAGGGATGTGCGCAGTTTAAAGAACGTTTTTGCAGCAGATGGAATGTACATTCGCTTAACACGTCTTAAAACACTGGTGCTAAGAAACTGCAGACAAGGTTGCCGATAGAACGCTACAGGAAACAAATAGTAAGCACCCGAGTCATCTACCATGACGTCATCGGCGCAACCGAACACGCCCCGTGTTAAACTGCACCACACTTTCGCGCTGCACATTGCTTCCACCTGCTCCCTTTCCGCGGCACTGCCCGTGCATTGTCGTCTTCTACGTATCACAAATCCGTGCTTTCTCACTGATTCGAACGTTGTAAGCATTCTCTGTGGAGGGTTTTTTGTTTCCAATGCTTGGAGCAGTAACACAAGGCAACACATGAATGTCCGAACTTGATACTTAGAAGTAACTGCCATAATGGCTTCAATGTAGTGGTTTCTAGTCCTCAGTGTTTCGAAATTACTTCTCATTAATATCCCAACTCATGCTTTGCGATCCATGAACAATAACGGTCACTCGTGTGCAGGGGTTACCCTTGACAGATACGGACGGCGGTCGGTTACCGTCGAAGCGATGCTAAGGGTTCTATAAAGCTCTGCTCTTTGATTGTAAAGAAGCTCAGAACCAAATATCTCTAATGAAGTAAAATAAAATGTCGCACCGAATCAGGATTCAATGGATTACTGCAAAACCGGCAGACCTAACAGTCGCCAGTCAAGGCATCTTGCCAGCGGGCCGCGCATGGAGCAGAATGTTGTGCGCATAGCAAAGAGCACGCACCTCATGACCATGCTTCCCTTGGCAGCTGTTAATAGCAGGCCGAGACAACGGTATTTATGAAATACTTTCATTGCAGGGCATCATGGAGGCACCATTGGTTGTCGGCTTTCTGTTGTCCATGGCATTGGTTGTTCTGCTGCGAACTGGCGAAGCGAAGGATAAGAAGCAGGATCGATATGGCGATGACGTCATGGGCGCCGGAGGCGGATGGGGTGGTATCAAGGGCGGAGGAGGAGGTGTCAAAGGTGGTGGAGGAGGAACCAAGGGTGGAGGAGTCAAGGGCGGAGGAGATGGAACCAAGGGTGGAGGAGGAGGAGTCAAGGGTGGAGGAGATGGAACCAAGGGAGGCGGAGTCAAGGGCGGAGGAGATGGAACCAAAGGTGGAGGAGTCATGGGTGGAGGAGATGGAACGAAGGGTGGAGGTGGAGGAGTCAAGGGTGGAGGAGATGGAACAAAAGGTGGAGGTGGAGGAGTGAAGGGTGGAGGAGATGGAACCAAGGGTGGAGGAGTCAAGGGTGGAGGAGATGGAACAAAGGGTGGAGGTGGAGGAGTCAAGGGTGGAGGAGGTGGAACAAAGGGTGGAGGTGGAGGAGTCAAGGGTGGAGGAGATGGAACCAAGGGTGGAGGAGGAGGAACCAAGGGTGGCGGAGGTGGAACTAAGGGCGGAGGGGGAGGAACTAAAGGTGGCGGAGGAGGAAACGCCAAACCTAAGCCCAATCCTCCCAAGCCGCCCAAACCGAAGCGGACCACTACGGAGACCAGCACGACAGAAACGACTACTCCAGAGCCGATTACCACGGAGCCCAGCACGACAGAAACGACTACCCCAGAGCCGACCACCACGGAACCCCCTACTGATGAGCCCGATACCTCTGAATCCCCATCAGAATGTACTACCAGAGACAGCGGTATCAAGGGAAGTAGCCGTTGGCCCGATGGCCAGCAACAACAGCAACAGCAAGATATCGACCCATGGGGCACCGAAGGAGGGGGTAAGTTCATTGTGCAGTCTAAAGTATCCATTGAAAACAAAAATAAAAGGTAGATGAGTAGCAGCGAAGGAACACCACGGTATGGGAATCTTTTCACTGGTGAACAATTTTAACTTTCAGTGTTGTCCACTGACGGCTGATGATACGAGAGCAGTCAGATAATCAGGCAATAATGCCCATGAACATTTCGATGTTATCTTCAACACAAAGTGACTACGCAAAGGAAATCTAATAGTAAACACAAAGAACATAAATAATATGTCGTGCCACGGCTTCGTGTATCTTTGAAGTTTTCATATGAAAGCAGGAAAGGAAGATCCGTTAAAATTTTTTGAACAAGTAACATTCGGTACAGGCTGGTTATTTGCTTATTATATTGACTGGATCAACATCTTGTTCATCAAGATGGTGTGCAAGTCCTGGTACTTAAATAGGTTCCTGTTTCACAATTGCCTTGGCTATTGTCGCTGCAGGTTAGTTTTTGGACTTATGACATCAGTTCATATCAGGTAAATCAAAAATTATATCAAGATTATATTAAGAATTCATATCAAGAATTCATTTATATCAGATTGCACGCAATTAGGAGAGGTAAGCTCCGACAGACCCTTGTGTTCTAGAAAATAAAGGCAGTCTATGAAGTGCTCGGGAAGGCTGGCACCGATCAGGAAAAAATCACATGCGTAGAACCATTTATGTATGCGGGTCTTCATGGGGCTGCATGGGACTTCTATATTCCAGGGTTTCTATGGCACGACAGGGCTTTCATGCTGTATCGCACTTGTTCGCGGTGAAATGGAAGCTACGAGCTAGAGGCGAAGGCTTTCAGATTTGTCAGGCTGAAAGGATTGCGCACTTGTGGCAGCTGCTGCCTCGCCCTCGTTGCTTACACTCCACTACTCACAACCTGTGAGATAAAGTACATGTATGGTACTCACCTGCTTCAC
This sequence comes from Amblyomma americanum, assembly GCA_030143305.2. NCBI lineage: Eukaryota > Metazoa > Arthropoda > Arachnida > Ixodida > Ixodidae > Amblyomma > Amblyomma americanum. The sequence continues at coordinate 12,231 of JARKHS020022688.1, forward strand.
AACACATGCATTTTCTTTTGTTTTTGGTGCTAGTGCCGTTGGCTGAATTGGAACACGCTACAAAGCATCATGAGGCCAGGCCGAATTTGCGCGAAGATAACGCTGTGCCTGGCCGTTCGGCTTCCGCAAACTTTAGTAGCGAGCACCGTGTTGTTGTTCGCCACACTAGCAGTTTTCAGGCATGCAAAATGAAGATCGAAAGAGAGGATACATTCAAAGATCTCTTGGAATGCATTTTAATGAGCATAAATGGCCGGACGAATTCTCCGGCATCCACTGAGGAAAAGGCGGTAACCGTATTGCTCTCTGCATCCAAATATGGCGCGCAAATAAGGCTGGTGACGTCACTTGAATAGCGCGTGCGCATCAGCTCTGCGGTGATCGTGACAGTCTTGCAATAGTGTCGTTCAGTAAAGAATGTTTTTACATGCTTTTCATTAGAAATAAACTAATTATTTTTTAAATACATATTTTATGGAAATTAAACTAAACTCTGCAGAAGTCGTGGGACATGCGTACTGCGAACACGCGGCGCCGCACAAGCAGAGGTGGCACAGTCGCAGAGGCACGCGAGATCCCAGAGCGATGCTCACGCGGCAACCTCTGTGAAGGCTCCAGATTATTTTAGCGCATTAGGACTCATAGTGGCCATTACACGCATTTAGCTGTTTTGAGTTGGTTTGTTTGTCTGTCTGAAGCCTGCTTTGTGGCAGGCTTTCTTCCTGAACACCACGTTGTGGGCAACCTGCCCAGGTGTGTAAATATACGTAGACCTGGCAGATTTCCCACTTGCCACTGCCCACTGGGTTGTGGGCAAACTGCGCACCGTGGCAGGTGGCAGTTCAATTAATGATTGGTCAGGAGCGGTTGCTCGGGAAGTGTAACCTGGGTCGCACGAGCCCCACCGATGGCAGTACCTGCCATCGCAGAGAAGTGGCGCATCGTTTAACCGCTGCACCACTGCGGCAGGAGTGTTATGCGGGCTCCCAAGGATCTATAAATGTAAAGTAGAGAATGACCAAGCCGCAATCCATGAATGAGCCCTAACGCATCATTGACAGCACTAACAGCTTTTCCGATTTCTCGCCAGAGTTGCCGGAGACATACGTTGCAATCACTGTACTTGTGAGAAATACTCAGATGCTGCTTCTTCCCTAAGTCTCGTACTATGGCCTTCGCCACTTGTCGGGTTGCATTGGCGCCAAACTTCACAATGAAGGCCTTTCAATAAAAAAAAAATTGCCAGATGGTCCAAACTGTCTGCTCTCTCTCTCTGCATTAGCGTCACATTCGGACGTTGTAATAAGTGTTCGATTTTTTGCTCCCATGTGACCACACTTTAAAGTTATCAGCGAACGTACTGACTCTGAGAGAAATGTAAATATTTTCAGCCCATGCCTAAATACAATTTAATAGCACCCAGCTGACAACTCTCCTGTTCATTACCATCCTCTGCTGATCGTTAGCAGTGCCATATATCTGGTTGGTGAATGGAATTTTGATGCATTGGCCGAGATGGCAATACGTCCACATGCAGTGAATGTGGATTCTGTTCTCTTTTAAGTTCTTATACTGACTCAAAAATGCGGAAACACTATTCTCTGAGATTAATAGTTTTGTGTTTTAGATTTCAGTGATTGGGTTTCGATTTTAATCGGAGGTAGCACCGTTCAATCCCACAGTCATCAGGCGATGCTGTACTTAGAGTGTACTCGACTATATAGTGTTTCGCGACCCCTTAGGTCGAGTAATGGTCGAGTAATGAGTAATGTTCGCGCCTGCCACTCCGACCCTGTGAGGCAGCTTGTTCGCCGTCATCCTATTTTCTTGCTGAGAAACATAGCATACGCCGACGAGAGGAGGAAATAATTTTTTACCTTTCCTGAATTGGCTTGACAACGACAGAGAAGTACAGGATTTCGCGCACTATATGTGCATCAGTGCTCGAAGCTATAAATCGGCCATTGCCTGTTTGAGCGAGTGAGGCAGCCATTTACATGCGACACCGCGCTTTAGGCTACATGGAAAGGCTTCTGCGGCGAAATACCCTCTACAGCAAGATATATTGGCGCCCGCGCTATCAAGTGCACAAAATACCCCATTATCGGAGCCGCAGGTGCATGAAACAGCTCGGAAACAGTAAGGAGGATGAGTGAACATTTTCGCAGTACGCTGCATTTACCAGAATAGAGATTTATGCTTTGGTGGCAGCGGATGAGGTCGCGCGCCATAGCGGAATTTTTGTATTACGCTAGCAATGGCCATTCCTCGCATTTAACCGTTGCGTGTCTGTCTGTCTGTCTGTCTGTCTGTCTGTCTGTCTGTCTGTCTGTCTGTCTGTCTGTCTGTCTGTCTGTCTGTCTGTCTGTCTGTCTGTCTGTCTGTCTGTCTGTCGGTCGGTCGGTCGGTCGGTCTGTCCGTCCGTCCGTCCGTCCGTCCGTCCGTGCGTCCGTCCGTGCGTCCGTCCGTCCGTCTGTCTGTCTGTCTGTCTGTCTGTCTGTCTGTCTGTCTGTCTGTCTGTCTGTCTGTCTGTCTGTCCGTCCGTCCGTCCGTCCGTCCGTCCGTCCGTCCGTCCGTCCGTCCGTCCGTCTGTCTGTCTGTCTGTCTGTCTGTCTGTCTGTCTGTCTGTCTGTCTGTCTGTCTGTCTGTCTGTCTGTCTGTCTGTCTGTCTGTCTGTCTGTCTGTCTGTCTGTCTGTCTGTCTGTCTGTCTGTCTGTCTGTCTGTCTGTCTGTCTGTCTGTCTGTCTGTCTGTCTGAAGCTGGTTTTGTGGCAGGCAGTTGAGCAGCCTGCCTACTGCGCACTGATCGCCGTGGTCGGCAAACCTCTAATATGAATGATTAATTCTATAATTTACCGATTATTTGCAGCACCATATGAAGGCATGTTAACCTCCTTTACTGCAAGACGTTATAGAGGGGCTTTCTTCATTTTTTTCCCTCTTTAATGCCCACTGTGTTTATGGTACCATGAAGTATGCAGGAATAAGATTATTTTCAGACTTATCTAAATGCTTATACTTTTTAAAGTCTCCAATGAAAGCCAACAGGCAATAATTAAACTCATGGTGGCCATAAGAGAATTTCAGTATCCTCGTATTATGCTGTTGTTAATCAGTGCAGTATTTCGTGCGTAGTGACTGCATCTTCGAAAAGAAGCGAATGCCTGACTGGAACACTCGCAAAAACGGTTGTCCTCCTGTAGAAACACGACGATACGATTCCTGCAATAACCATGGGGGACTGAGCTAGCAAAACAGAAGATAATTATACCGCATAGTCGTTCGACACTAAAGTTTTTCTAGAACAGACGTCAGGCCACAGAAAATCCAGAGCCCGATGTACCAATATTATGCCCTAATTTCCAGCGAGCAGTTTTAATGAACGCTGGGCGGATGTGTTTTTATGTGACGATGGACGAGACATGCGCTTTACTGGTCCTTAAAATCTGAGAAATAACCGGGCAATGGCAGCAATGAATTAGAGGAACGATTAGGTTAGAGACAAGACATTGCTTTTTACACGATTTTCAATCCTGAGAAAGTCCCGCACCTGAAGGGAGACGGCAGAAAACTGACGGAAAGTGTACAGCTAGGCTTTCGACATAAGGAACGTAACAGAACTGTTTGGGAGGGAAGATACACGCAGAAGTTTTTGTCTGCGACGACAAGGAGACAGGATTGCTAGCTTAAGCAAGTAAAGAACCTCACGGAAAACACGTCGAACATAATGAAAATCTCAGCCGCACTCTTTCACTCTCGGAAGAAGGGGACACATTTTTGATGCTGCTGCTATTGCTGTATAATGGAGTTGGCGCTGAAGTCATGCCGTCCCGTTGCCTAATGGTGCGCCGCAATAAAGTTGTCTCTTCCATCCGAGACACTGGGTTAAACCTGCGTAAGCATGTTATTCTATCTAGGCTGATAAGAGCCAGCCCGAATAAATCCTTCGTCACCAACGAATTCTGTAGCCCAGTTTTAATCTCGATAACATATCATCACACTGTGCTGGCACTGAATCCGAATGAATGATATGAAGGCCGGACAGGTCATATATGGGTTACCCTTTGAATGACGAGCTGAGCTAGATGTGTTTTATGCTCGTTTTGTCTTTTGTGTCACATATTCATGGCAGCGAGGGAATATCTTTAGTTGCATTCACCGCTGTGGCGTTACCTTCGAGGTCGCTAAGCAGGAACCGTGCTAGGATTCCCAAGGCCATCTTCCGACGGCCTTGCATGACAGTCCGTGTACGGCACCAAAAGCCCCGTTTTAGGGTTTCTTGGCCAAGTGGCTTCGAGTTCCTTAGGACTTTGAGTGAAAGGTGTGATCTCTAGCCAGTTCAGCCACGTTTAGGGTAATTGTTCGGCCACTTGCATACGACAGCCGGGAGGAACGTGGTGCTTGCTACCTCGAGGGCTTAAGGAATCCCACGTGGCATTCATCCAGATGATAGTGGTCCACTTCTTTCCTCTCTATTTGCTTGGGATGATGGCAGGATGTTTCGTTTTTTCAAATTTCTCCGATATTGTGCTCCCGGATATCGCAAGCCTTAGCCCGATGGCCTTAGGCGAATTTTCCAGCTCTGAATGCAACCCTTGCTATACTCGACGACATGCTTTTGTGGAAATACGTAAAGCATACGTGAAGCATACGTAACTGTGTCATGCCGCGAAAGAGTTCGGTCGAACGACGGTACGTTCGGCCGCCCGGCGGGTTGCTCTCTTTATTTATGGCAGCTTCTTGTAATAACAAGTGGCCAGCCAACTCGCTGTACTTAAGAAAATAATTTTTCTTCTGGGGTTCTAACGTAGAAAGTTGGCAGTTGTGCTAATAATTGAATATCTAAAAGATATTTTGTTTTAAGGGATTACAAAAAACTGCAAGTAAGTGTAAAATTTTGATCCGTAGGAGAGGGCCTGTTTCGACGCCGTAGCTTCTGCTCCATTGCCAGAAAAAGTTGCCGCGCATTACAATAGAAACGCGGCGAAGGCAAAAGTATGCGTAGTTGATTGTATCGTTTTTTTTAATAAAAAAAATGTAGATTACGTTGAATCCCTGGGCTACAAGAAGAGTGATTGATAGCGAGCACATTCTTCATTAATATGCTTTCCGCTCATTAAAATTTTGCCTCTCACAGCACGCAGTGGATAAAGACGGCCGCAAGGCTATTCAGCGCAGAGCAAGATAAGATAAGGAATCCAAGTGTGGAATGACTTTGACGGAAGCGGCCGCTCAGCCACATCCAGGAATGCATGTGCTCAAAAGGCCGCCCGTCAGCGCATCCTTGTGGGAACAGTAAAAAACAAAAACAAATCAACTGTGGCACGAACGCGGCCATGTGTGGAGTATCAGCATAACATGGCACCAGCAAGGAACTATGATGCATGTGATATGTGAAAGCGTGAGACAAAAGATATTCCGCAAGCAGGTCACGGAAACAAAACCAGAGGAAAGCCAAATCGAACAAGTTGAAAGATAAAACGAATACAAGCGTCGCAAACTGGATGACACTGCTATCCCTCATGAATTCCGCTAGTCCAATTCATCCACAAAGAAGACAAACCTGCTCAGCGCTTTAAAGACCACTGCTTAGAAAGACATCTGCAACGTGACACCCCTGCTAAACACGTTCATACAAGCCTGTGGTTTTGCACTTGCTTGGCCATGTAATAAAGAGGTCATAAAATAAAGTGTCCTAAAAATCTGTCATGCAGCGATGAACACAAAAACAGAAATAGTATGCTGCGTTACTTCCCTGTTTGATTAATAATGTATTACCTTTGAGAAAAACAGAAATGTCCTTATTATAAACCCTGCTGGATATATTCTCCTCGCTCTTGCATTTTTCCTCTCTCTTGAGAACCTATTATTCGAGTGGTTAGTTCGGGCTAATGTGCGGTTGCTGCTTAAGGGGAGAGCCACTCGGCTGTAAATATGTCGGGAGAAAGTAAACGACCGCCGTTTCGGTTCAGGCGCGCTGAAAGGAAGGTGCCGACTTGTAGGATAGGTGAGGCAGTAAGGGCAACCTGGCTTACTATATAATATGGAGGATAGGGCACCGGATTAATGGGGTGGATATTCAGTGTTTTTGCGTCCTTCAAATAATGCATGTTCATTATTGAGTCGTTGTAGGCAATGCCGATGGCAAAATACATAGGGAGAGTCATCCGGTTGTGCTAGGGAACCTTTGCCGTCTTTCACGTGGCGACGTCGTTCGCTTGCACGGATTCGCATGTGATCAAGGGTAGCCAGTATTCAGGGATTAAAATGTTTCGCAGGCCAGTTCCTTTCTTAGGTAGACTTGGAATGCCACAATAACCACTGAACAATTTCAGAGTATCGTTCGATTTCCTGCTTGGTGGCGAATATGGCATCGTGGCGCTGATGAGAAGTAGCTGCAGCCAGTTATAGACCAGGCAAGGCCCCTACCGCTGCAATAGGGGGCCGCTACGATAGGGAAGAGCTAGAGGGGCTTGGTGGCAGGGTATTCTTTGACCACGATATAAAGGCAAGAGGTCCCGCATTTTTTTTTTCGAGCATGAATGCATCAAAATGCGTGGTGAGAAATTTAAAGAAAAAACTAAGATATTTTTTATCTGCACCTGTGGCGTGTTCGGACTGCTGACATGCTTTCTTCAAAGCCGATCGCAAGAACGGAATACATAAGTTGTCGTGAATATACGGCGTCGGCAAGGCCCTTCCTTATGTGACATGCAGTTTTACAGGTGGAGTCGTCCAGCTCTGCCGTAGAAAGTTTCCACTATATGTGTTCATTGTCTAGGAATCCGTGCAAACTTCAGAACGCATGTGTTCTGGATGTTTAGGGATAAAGCGGTGAACATGTCGCATGCTAAGGAGTGTCTCTAAGCTTGGCGGAATGTGGGTGGCGTCACGTCGCGAGAAAGCGAGTGAAAGCAACGATTACTAGCAGCAGTTTGTTCGAATAGCTTGTAGTTTGTTTCTTTCCTATTTAACAGTGTTTCAGGTTCGAGGGTTGCTCAGTGACAGTGAGGGCGTGCCGTTTTTTGTCTTTCCTGAATACATGATTGCTCTCGAATTCATTGAAAATGACCCTTAGCTGTATGTGCATATGCCCGCCACGGGAGCCACGAAAATGCTCAGGTATGTGGTTGGCGACAGCGCATAGGGCTCTCTTCTACCTGTGTCATCGGGATTCTGCGAAAGGTGTGTTGATGGAACAGTACAGCTCCAGCTATTTTATGCGCTTCTTCTGCCACGGGTTACGTTTCGGTGGACGCTTTCTACGTTTCTTTGCGGCCCAGCTGGTGACGTCGTTGTGACCATACCTTGTACATGGCGACGGTGTAGTACGTGTCATGGATGGGACTCTCAGGTGGTTAGCCCGCCCTGTTGACGGTCCAGTTTGGCTGTGACATCGATATTCTTCGGAAACTGCTGCAACACGTGGCGAGGTATGGTGTTCCGAGGAGCAGGCTTTTTTGAGTGGAGGGCAAGAAGTACTGTGAGTGACTGTTAATGACAAAAAAAAAGGTATGACATGCTCGCGTTAATCGGTGTATATATTTTCATAGAGCACTGGACACGTAATTCGGAGGTCATGGGTTCGGTTCCCAGCGGCGGCCTGTGGTTTTTCTTATCGGTTGTTTTTCTTTTGCTTTTTTAATCAATTATCTCTTAGCGATAAAATATTTGGTAATAATATGTATTGATCAACACCAGAAGTTAAAAAAAAATTCATATGCTCTCTTGTTTTCAGTGGCAGTTGGCATACAATTATATATATATATATATATGCAAAGTTGAAAACGCTTCATTTAGCCATAGATTTATTTTGAGTCGACATTTCGGACAGAGCCTGTCCTTTGAGGATGGCTGTTGGCTTCCCTAATATATATATATATATATATATATATATATATATATATTATGGAAGCCAACAGTCACCGAAACCAAGGTGCAAGGGGAATGTTTCTATTTTTTTTAGTTTGTAATGCAATCAAATCGCTTAAGAAAATTGCTTATAAAGCAGCAGAAAAAACAACCATGCCGCCGGTGGGATCCGAACCCACGACCTCCGAATATCGCGTCCGGTGCTCTACCAACTGAGCTACGGCGACGGCTGTCCAATCTGCTGCTCTCTGGGGTATTTATGTTTTGCGTGTAAGCGAACCTTGAGAGTGTTCACCAGCGCTACCCTCGTCCATAGCGGTGGACGTAGCACGTCCTGTAATACCGCGAGTGTGACGTAGAACGTCATCTAACGGCGAGGGCGGAAACTTTGCGAGAGCCCTCTTATGCTACCTATGGCATCAAGATTGCCAGAACCGAGACCCCCGTTAAGCTATTAGCAGACAAGGCAAATGAAATGAGGGGCTCGTTTGACAAATATATTAAGGACGCCAACAGTCACCGAAGCCAAGGTGCAAGGGGAATGTTTCTCTTTTTTTTTCGTTTGTAATACAATCAATTGGTTTAAAGAAAATTACTTATAAAGCAGCAGAAAAAACAACCTTGCCGCCGGTGGGATCCGAACCCACGACCTCCGAATATCTTATATATATATATATATATATATATATATATATATATATATATATATATATATATATATATATATATATATATATATATATATATATATATATATATATATATATACATATATATATACATATATATATATATATATGTATATATATATATACATATATATATATATATATATACATATATATATATATGTGTATATATATATATATTATATATATATATATATATATATATATATATATATATATATATATATATATATATATATATATACGGAATACGTCATTCTCGACTTTACAGTCACAGATCGTTGGGAGTCCTCATACCACTACTGGCGCAGTGCTGAAGCGGTTAAGCGATGCGCCACTGTTGGCTGTTACATTTCAAACACAGCCATCGGTGGGGCTTGTAAGACCCAAGCTGGCTTTCCCGAGCAACCTCTCGCAACCAGTTAATAATTTAACTACCACCTGCAACGGTCGGCAGTTTGCTCGCAATCCTGCGGGCAGGCTGTGGTGACGTCACAAGCCCTCGTGAACTAGGTGGCCCACCTAGGTCGCTTCTGTGTGAAATTTTCACTCACACCGCCGACGACGACGACGCCGGGTTTTCTGCTGAACAGGATCCTTAAGATGTCGTGTTAAAACGTATCTATATTATAAATGTAGGTTTGTTGATGGTTAGGACGCCGAAGTGGAGGGCTCTCGGATAATTTCGATTACGTGGGGTTCTTTTACGTGCAATGACATCGCAAAGTAACTAGGCAACTAGCGACTCGCCTCCATCGAAATGACACCGCCGCAGCCGGTATCGAACCGGTGCCTTTCGGGTCAGTAGTCGAGCGGCATAACGACTGAGCCACCGTGGCGGGTCTCCTTTAAATGTAATTACGTTTTAAATGTAATTTGATATTCTAAAATAATGACTGCATTTGAGAACCTCTCCTGTGAATTTCTGCTTAATACACTTTTAAACTTCTTTGCGTACACCTCTGAAAGAGCAGGCTTTCAATATTTGGGACGCAAAGTTCACTGCAAACACTATCGACAGGCATCATCATCATCATCATCATCATCATCATAATCATCACCATCATCATCACTATCATACTGGCTACGCCCATTGCAGGACTAAGGCCTCTCCAATGTCCCACTAATTAACCCTGTCTTATGACAGTTTCCGCCATCTTATACTAGCAAACTTCCTTACTTATCCGCTCACCTGACTCTCGACGCCGCAAGCCGCTCTTGGCCTCTCTTGGAGTCTACTCCGCTACCTTAAGGAACTGTCGCTTATCTTGCCTTCGCATTACATGCCTTGCCCATGCCCATTTATTCTTCTTGGTGGTGACTAAGGTATCGTTATCTTGAGCTTTTTTTCTAACTCATTCTGCACTTTTCCGGCCTCTTAACGTTGCACCCATGATTTTCCTTCGCATCTCGCTGCGCTCTCCTCAATTTAAGTTCAAACCTTTTCGTTAGCCTCCACATTTCTGCCCCATACGTTAGTACAGTTGAGATATAGCTGCTATATATTTCCTCTTGAGGCATATTGACAAACTTCTGTTCCTCACCTAAGAGCGAAGGCGATATTTTGTGTAATATACCTTTCAGTACCCCCGAGATATCTTCTTGCTTTCTGAACAACTGTCTCAGCGACCATAACCATGCCAGGTCTTTGGTCAGGTCAGGTCATGGCCTCCCGAGCGGAATCCCTGCTTCCCGGGAAGTGCAGCTTCTCGTGAAAAGTACGTTGAAAAGCCCAATGCGCAAGGCGTGGTGCTGTTCACCCTTCCCTTTGAGATGCTCGTGGAGAGTGCACGGACCGTGGAAGGCAGCTGCAATTTTCACATTGCAAGAGCCGTACTCTGCCGCCGCTGGTGCCTATCTAGGCATGGGCTCTGCAGTTGTTTTAAACAGTACCCTCAGTGAATTGGCGTCTAGTGCTTTCGCGCATCGTGGCTGCATTGGGACACGGGTCGGGAAGAATTCTTCGTGCACCAGGCGTATCACGGTCGCCGTACTGTGTAGACTGTCAACTGCGCTCTTGCCAGTGCATTGAAAGTGCAGCGGTGCAACGCTTATGACGCGCTTTCAAAAATGCATTTAGGATTTGGTCACAAAGTGGTGACTGCAGCTCGGAGAGCAGAAAGGCTGCCAAAATGGTGTCTAAACAAAACTATTTATTTGGGCTGACTTGCGCCCACAATGGTCTGAATCCCTCGGTGGCGGCGTAGCAACGAGCGTGCTCGGCGGTCGTCGAACTGAATGTCCGCCACTGTCGGCAGTGCTCAATTTAAAGCTTATAGCGAACTTTCGAGATAAAGAGTGCAAAGTTACTAGAACATTCTGGAACAACGTAGAATCAGCTCTGGCTGGCTGCGATCAATCGAGATAAATCTGGTCGCGTCTTGCATCGCAAACGAAGCGATAAAGCGGTATGCCGGCAGCTTTGAAGAATGCAAAGATGAAAAGAATGCAAAGAAGAATGCAAAGGCAGCAAAAATTCGCGACAATATAGTAAAAATGTACCCAGAAACTATCGCGTGCCGAAAGCATTTAACACCAGGTTAGAGTTCAAGCTTCTTCTTTTTATGTTGACTGTGTACGTGAGTGGCGAGCCATCGAACGAAAGCACGCGCCACCTTTTCAGTCAGATGAGAGTAAAATGAATTTAATGGTTTATCTTTTGAGGAACTAGCTTTGTTGCCACAACCATTAGTGCCTCAAACTCACTCGCTGATTCAAACTTATTAACACAGAGACTAACTGCAAAAGGATCGCGGAGAATGTGGTTCCCTTGCGGAGTTACTACGTCAGAGGCTACATGCAAAAGGGGCCATCGGTAATAGTTAATGCTCTAGCGCAGTGACTACCATGGTAAGTAACTGTTCGCCGTACAGGGCGAAGTGCGGCAGTTAGTCTTAGCTTATCCGCTTTTGTGTGATAGTCTAATATGCCGCTTCACAGTGTCGACTAACGGTGCTCGGAAAAGGCAGACGTGCCTCTAGCAGTTCGCTGGCAGCATGGACTCGGTCCAACCCTGCTTCGTCTCCCCACTTGCGTGTTCCAGCCGCAGGCGCCGGCGTCCCGGTGCACATGGCGGCCAACGTCGAAGAGGACGACGAGGATGATAAGGAGGACGATGACCAGCGAACAGAGTCACGTCGCAATGAGCGTGCTCCGCTGGTGTGCTTCTTGCGCGGAGAGGGCTTCGAGCGGAAGGGCGTGCAGAAATTCACGCTGAGGAGCCTGCCGCTGGCCAAGTGCACGCACATCGTCTACTCCTTCCTAGAGACGGACAACAACACCGGAGAGTTCATTTACCGCAAAAGGGGCAACAAGGGAGAGAAGAGTGCGTCTTCCCTATTTTTTCACCCTCGGTCTCTTTCTTCCTTCCTTCCTTTCATTATTTATTTATTTCTTCTTTGTTTCTTCCTTTCTTTATTACGACATTTCTTTCTTTGCATTTTTCCTTTCCTTTTTTCTTTCTTCTTTACTTCTTTCTTGTTTTTTCCTTTCTTTTTTCTTCCCCCATTTCTCTCTTCCTTTTCTTTTGTTTTTCCTTCTTCCTTGCTTCATCTCTTTGTCCCTTTCTTTCTGCTTTGCGTTCTTTCTCTTTCTCCTTCCTTTTCCTTTCCCATTCTTTCTTTATTATTTCTTTCCTTCCACCCTTACCTTCCTACCTACCTCCCGCATGCGACACAGGAGTTGAGGACTGAGGATGTAGCGAGTCTTTCCCCGATTCTTTTTTTCTTACCATTGCTCAAGCCTGCCTTTCGTGCTGAAACCGATGCCTTACATGGCTTACTAACTATTCAGATGTTATGTAATAGGCGATAGGTATTATTGCTTCAGGGGAGAAAGAGTGATTAGACTATTTAATGGTTAAGAATACAAGCTTAGCTCCTGCATAAGTTTTTTTTTTCAATAATCGACGAAGCAGCTCAAATGGCGAATTTATTTCCTCTAGATGGCGCTTCCTGAAGCAGTCTTTAAAGATCAAGCTGCCGAAAAATAACGGTAGAGAACTCTTCGTCTCTCAGAAGCCATAGCCGATAACTGAGTCCCACTGCAGTGTTGCTATTCGATGCCTACTCAATCGTCTGTTCAAAAATGGCGGATGAGTTGTGCGCCGCCCTGCTGCTCTAAAGTCCCCCATGATGTCTCGTGGCAATTATAATGTGGTGTGTTTTATTACTGCACGCTTGTGACCAAACGTAATCGCGCGTACAATGAGAAGCAGTCAGTGCAATCTTCGTACGTGCCTGAGAGTAATTCACAGATCTCGACGAAGGTGAACCTACTCGTCAACTTGCAGCTTGAGAACCCAAACACTCTCTACTGTCCCCTGTCCAAGCCGAGTACGAACAGTGTGATAGCTGCTGAGCAGCGATTGAAGTCCGGATAAAATTTTCTTGCTGCATCCTTATCTTTTTTATGTTACAGAAATACTGGACGATCTTACCAGAGTCAAGCTCAATTCTAGAGGCAAGCATGTCAATACGCTCGTCAGCTACGGCTCCGGAGCTCACGTGCAAAGCCTGCTGAACCGGATACGCGACGGGAAAAAGCTCGACCAGCTGGTGAGGCACATCAAGAATACGCTTCGCTGGTTAGGACTGGACGGCATCAACTTTCATCTGGAGGGCCCCGGACCCGCCCCCTGCAAGCAGGAGGACGTGATGACAATACTCAAGTTCATCAAGGTGAGGAGGATGCACGGCCCGCATTTGACAATGGGCAACGAAAATAACATCGCATTAAATGGCCTCTGAGGTCACCACCATCCAATTATTGAAAGCAGTAAAAATAGATTCCCTGACTCTCTCTTGCTACGTTGACGCTTGTTCGGCAGCAAGACAGGCATTTCTCGGCGAGAAAATTAGCTCTAACACTCTTCTCGCCCGTCAAATAAAACTCGTGACGCCATTAGTGAAAAGTACGGGTTGCCACCGTTTTGAATTGAAAGGCGGTGTAGCGTAGCCTCTGGGATCCGCGTCTTAAGGCATTCTCAACGCAAGCATTTTACTTGCAAAATTGTCCGGGTGTGGCGTCACGTGTACTTTGTTTCTGTTTGTTTTTTCTAGCTTATAAAAGTTCCCTTTTCATTGAGTCTTTTTGTGATTACATTTAGGTACTTAGACATATGAACCTCATCTCTGTCCTTAGAGGCAGCAGTGATACAATCAATTTGTGGAGTGTGTTAACTCGAGAGCCAAAAATAGTCTTCACAATCCGGATTACAACTGGGGATCGATGCCGAAGCACAAAAGCGCACAAATTCTCGGTGGCAGCCGAATTGCGTGACACCAATCGAATGTAACACGAAGGGCTAGCGCGTTTGTAAATCTGATGACGAAAAGCACCCGAACGCCGCCCTAATCACCTGGCTGTGACCGATGCAAAAAGTACGGATTGAAGCATCTATGACCCTTCGTAGAAAGTGCGCCGAACCTGGCCCAGAGAGTGAGTATTCAACTGCGTCCTATAAATCACATAGAGGGTCGCCAATGTGTTTCTAATTAATTTTCGTCAGCCCAAATTATACTCACCGGCCGCTTTCAACTGCAATACGAGTACAACAATAAATTTATTCTGGTGTGCAAATTTATTGTCCCATTTTATTTACTGCAGCTACATGAGGCACCTAGGTCAGCGGATTTTGCGCCGAGCTAAAAACGCGTAGTTTTTGGTTCGAATCTTCGCACCTTAACGCAGAAAGCCGCCATCACTTGATCTGATTTCTTATGCAGACCCTCCGTCGTGAACTCAAGAAAGGAGTTTTCATCACGGCCCAGCTTCCTGCATGCCGTGACCCCAAGTGCAACATCTTTATGAGCGAGAAGATGGCAAGGTACGCATTCCGCCTGTACTTATTGAAGTGTCCTTAACTGCAGTGCAAACATTACGGATTACGTTACGGAAAACTGTCGCTCTTAGGTAGTTGAGCAATGCCAATCCACGTATTCACTTCGATGGGTACGTTCGAGTGGCTGGGTTCGCAGCGGTTGTTACAGGCGTCGACTTCAAGCGGCCAGCTGAGAATATTCAGATCCTGGCCCCCACTTTCCGCAGACTTGAAATTGGTCGCACTAATTTGACGAAGTTAGAGTATATCTCGCAGCCATTTGACAGACATACTAAATTTAATTTTTCTCCATCTGCCCGTCTTTCTCAACGCTCCAAACACTGCGCCGCTCGATAAGTTATCGCACTGTGTCATTAAGCTAGCTGGGCGATTCAGAACATACGGGACAGCGAGCTCCAATTCCTACGGTAAGCGAGCCAAATGCTAGCGTTTACCCTAATGTAGAGAGTGAGTAAAAATTTCCCAGGTCAGGCCACAAGAGCTGCTTTTCAGCAGTACATCCTGGCACTTAAGACATCTGTAAAGCTACTAAAACGCTCAGATGTTTGTACATAGCGTCTTCTAACCACTGCAGATATTTCGAGGATTGTACAGGGCCCAAAACAATACCCATGGCCTGGAAACTTTTGACGGGGGTATACATCGTTTGTCAAAAGTGCCGGAGGGGTTTGATTCTATAGGCCATGCAGTGGAGCTGTTGTATCATCCATGAAACTGCTCATTTCGGTTGGGAGGGGGGGGGGGGGATGAGAACGACAATTCTTTTCGCCTTGTTTAGATTTTGAACGCTGTCAATATATGACGAGGCACACAGCAAGACCAAGCAGTAAACTAATTGTGTGTTAAGTCTATTACAATGGCTGTACATATAACGCAAATTCAGCACAATTCGGTTTCGCCAAACTTTTCGCACTGTTGAACAGATGCTCCTAACAGTGGCTTTGGTTGTCGTCAAGAAGTGCGGTAACAATAAACAACCATGGTGTCACTTGTTACGAACTGGGAATCCCGCATGCTGTTTCGGTTAAACCGGCTCTCCCTCTTAACCAGAGTTAGATACAGCCACTTAGTGTCAGCACGAATGTCTGGTTCCGCCTTGCATCAATGCAGACGGTGACGTAAAGGAAGGAAATATGACCAGTCAGGCACCTTCCCAATTAGCCAATAAGCTTTTGTAGAGAAAAAAAATGAGCAGGAAATTAGATGGATAAAATACATGTAGGGCTTCTCCACGTATGTTTCAACGAAATAACGATGACGTCATCGCAACCAGACAGCAGTGAGCCAGGCATC
Source organism: Amblyomma americanum (assembly GCA_030143305.2). NCBI lineage: Eukaryota > Metazoa > Arthropoda > Arachnida > Ixodida > Ixodidae > Amblyomma > Amblyomma americanum. The sequence goes on from JARKHS020022688.1 coordinate 27,926, forward strand.
AGGTGGAGTGCGCGGCGTTCGTTCCTTGTTCGTTGCTGTGGTGTAGGTTCGGCTTGAGCCTGCATTGTCGTAATAATGGGCATGCTTTAAGAAATGCCATTGGTGTAAGCACCAACGATGTCTTATAGATGTCTTATCGGACGCCAATAGAGGATTTGTGGCGCGCTCACAAACCGCTTCCTGTTATGAAAGATGGTAGGGCGGTGTGCTTTCTGCGCATTTACAACACGTAAAGCCTCGGTCAAAAGTTTCCAGGCCAAATGCTTTTCTCTTGAGCCACATAATAGAGCCATCAGGGAACCATTCAACTCCAAAGGGCTTTGAAATGTTAGGAGAAGGTTTCTTCACACGGTAGAGAAGCTTCCTGCTGGACGTATACCTTGAATGCTCCGCTAGATGGAGCATTTATAGGGGCATTCATCCCACTGCAAGTGAACGCTGTGGCCTGAAGACTTTCGACGCGGGGTGTACCCGGAGCAGCCGCAGACTGTACTGCCGCTGCATGAGCTAGCTAGAAAATCTTCTACGGATTACACCCGCGCTCGAAGCTTATGTGACAGAGATCTACCCGACTAACTACTTTAATACCGGAGCAGATCCTTCATTCCAAGGAATACGACTAGTAGAAAAGCGCTTCCTTCGGCCTTTGACGGTAGTGGTGGCGATTGGCTTACTTGCTGCAGCGGAACTTTATGTATGCCGATGGTATATTTCTAACTGCAGGAGTTTGGACTACCTGTTCTTGATGACTTACGATTACAAACTAGACGACCTGTCCAAGACGAAGCTCACCAGCGGACTTTATCACTACAAGGACCAGCACGGCCCGACGAAAATTGAGACGGTAAGCCGTCCTGAGAACAAAAGACGCTAATGTAAATGGTGATACCACTTGTTGCACAAAACTATTCGATAAGTTATTTAAAAAACGCAAGTTAAACGTCGTTTGTAGGAAACGATTATGCTATTTTTCAAGATAAATTTAAATCAAAACTGCCCATTTTGTCCTCTGAATTTACACTTCGGTCACTCTGTCGTAAAAGTAGGTTTCTCAAAGGGATCGAAACAGCTTACAAGGTGTTGCAGTGAAACACGCCATTAATTTTTATATATTAGCTTTTTGCTGAAGAAAAATGTCTGTTTCTGGAAAGTAATACCACATTTGGCGGATGTCAGAAAACATGATGTTAAGCAGTAAGTAGGTTATCTAAATTCGAATAGTTAGATTTTTAAATCTTGGAGACAGGCACCTGGTTGAAATTAGACAATTTGTAGGTGACCATTAGTAATATTAATATGTGTTTTCAGGGTTTCGAAAAAGCGACTGCCTTCAGCGCTGTGCTCAGCAAATTATGGCCATTCCGAAGGTCGCGCTCCCGCGTTGCCCGCATTGCGACGCGAAGCAGTGGACGTCACTGTACGGCGCACCGGCCACGTGACCATCTCGTACCAGCCTCGGCAGGAGGAGGAGGAGGAACAAACTTTTATTGTTCCCATGACAAAAAGGGCAAGGGCTCAGGAGCAGTGAGCAGTGGCGAGCAGCACAGCTAAAGAAAAAAAATTGGCGGTGGTTTAGCTCTGGTTAAACCTGGAGTGACGCGATAGCTACAGCTGGCCGAGTGGAACTTGATCACGTGACCAACCACGTCATCAGACACGGCGCCCGAGGCGCCGGCAGCTGCTCCGCACCACGTGAACAACCACGTGACAGCGCAGCGGCGTAGCCACCGGCACGGCGCCGCCACGCTGAAGGCTCGAAATGCTACCGTAATGTAGCTATCGCTACAAAAATCGATCTCTCGTTAGTCTGCAACTGCTCACAGACGCGGAAGGGCGAAAACTGGTATATGGATCACTGATCTGTTTGCAATGCCACTACGGCGACATCGACTCTAGCCGCATACTCGCGCGTTCTCGAAGCTACTGACATTTAAGTAACGGAGTGACGTAAGCGTTAGAGGGCGCTCTAGAGTAACGAAAATCTGTCGCTTTACTGCCGTCCAGTTTTTTTTTGTCGACTCTTCTGGCCTGCTTATTCTTCATCACCTGGCTCTTAGTGCGCCAGATTTCCCGAATATTGCGAGTATGTGCCGAACTGCTTCACCGGCGCCAACCTTGTACGCGCAGGAAACTTGCGTGGGTCAGTGGAGCGACGCCGGAGTGCCCAAATACAAGTTAGTGCCGGGCATCGCAACGTACGGTCGCAGCTTCACGCTGGAGAAACCGGAATTCAACGGCGTCAGTGCAAAGCTCAACGACAAGCACCCGCTAGGTAACGCGGCAAATATGACCAACACCGACGGCTACATGAACTACGTCGAGGTGAGCGCAAGACGTGGGTCTAAAATAGCGAAAAGAAAGCATGCTACAGAATTCGCCAACATTTCAGCCGATGTAATGTTACCGAGTTAGCGCCTTTTGGTGAGCATACACCGAATAAGTTAAGGACTGCTGGTAGAGGTCATTCTTTAGTGAACTTTCTACGCATTAGCCTCAACCCTGCAAGCCTTATTTCATCCACTGTTTTTTTTTCCTGAAATTTTTCGTTGCACTAAATTTAGCTGCTAGTGGTAGCACGAGCTAGCATTACTCCGCAGCACTCGTCCCACTAGAACACCTGTTGCTCAAACTCAGTCTGAAATAGTTGTAAGAAAAACTGTGAAACATTGTTCTTCACGTCGAACTCTCCTCATGCCATGCGTGCAGGTGCTTTGCTATGAGCGAGAAACAATGCCGATAGATTTGTATGATCGGCACAGGTTTGCATAACTTGTTTTGCAGACGTGCCAGCGTGCCAGCTACATGGGCTGGACGCGTGAATGGGTGAAATACGCAGCGACGCCTTACATCTACCATAAGGACCAGTGGGTCAGCTACGATGACAAAGACAGCGCCGATGTAAAGGTACACTGAAGTATCTCATGTATTAGCTTTTTCAAAATGGTTTTGTGTGCCAATCATGGTCCTGTTACCTGTTGAAGAAACGCGCCTGCACATTTTGAACCATCACGATGGCTTTGGCTGTCAACTTTTAGGACTGCTGCATAGAGTGTGGGTGCTTTTTTTTTACATGATGCAGCATGGGTAGTAAACAAAACTGTTGTGGACGAGGATATTTTATTATAGCCACCGCAAGATAACGGAAGACTGCAGATGCGCGCCGGAAATATTCTGATTGCGAAACCGGAGATTCTTTGTCGCAGCAATAGGCGCAGGTCTAGTTGGCAAAGCTTTTAGAAAAAAAACATCGCCAAAGGATAAACACAGAACAGCGCCTCATTAGAAACTGAGATTCATGCAGGAAACTAAAGCACACGCATCACCATAACAACGACGACTACAAAAGGAAGCCTGAGAGGAGAGCACACTGCTTAGAACTTTGGTGTGCAGCAAGAATGAGATGCACGCTTTTTCGCTTGCTATTCCGTCGCTAAGAGAATTATTTGTGAGCTCATCACACAAGCGGGGCAGACAACTAAGTCCTATAACAGTGAGCAGCGTATGACAATCTGTGAAAGAACAAGAGAACGCAAAGAGCACATGAGGTACAAATCAAGAACCTCAAAAGTTCTTTTTAAGGCAGAGCACAAGTATAGGGCACGAAGGCAGTTCTGAATTTCTGTAGTGTGCACAAAAAATATTTCAGCATGTCAATGCGAGGATGAAAAATACGCATTACGATTTGTTGAAAACAAACTATAAGCTCTACAATAAATACGCTTCGCACATCGGTTGTACGACAACGTGGACACAAGTGACGGGATAATTATTGTAGTCATTCTCCTTTATAATCTACCAAAGAGCTCTATTCATTGAATTTAATGTGCATGTCGGAAATTTGCAGATGTTCGTGTTTCTAGACTATACGCCACGGAGCAGAATTCTCGTTTCACGCCTGTGCTTCCTACGTATTCGGCTCTGAATTTTCTAACTAGTACGTGTAATTACGCACGCAAGGCAGTCCCGATCGGCGCGAAATTCCCCCTTGTTTGAAGTAGCTGTTGCATATGAAATTTCTTCCGTTTCGCGAGCCGAAAGTGAATGATGTCATTTGCCAATTCGTCTATCGTACTATGAGGCAGGCAGAGGAGACACTATTATTAACAGCATCGCCACACCCGGCGGAGTTTTGCGCCGATGGCGACCGACTGTCTCGGAGAATCGCGTGGGTAGAGGTATAAATTCGGAGGCGAATATCTCGGAATAACGGCATGCATTTAAAGAGACCTTTGAAAGCCGTTTCCAAAGCGGCTATCGTGCATTGCTCATCGACTGTTTATAAAAAATCCTGACCTACCAATTCACAAACCTGCATGCACAGGTGCGACCTGAATGATGCGGAGCACGCTTTGGCGTTTCATCTTCTCTCAAGAGTTCCGTTAGAAAATATGACGGTTGCTTGGGTTCATACGTGATCACAACAGAGACATTTGTTTGCGTATGCACAACGTTTCGCTACGTATGGCGTGAATTTAGTAACGTAAGGAGTGAAAGCAGCGTGATTTCTGGAGCATGTCCCGTTTTATTACGCCCGTGGCTGTACATTATATGCCTCCGTCCAAGGCTTTCCTTGATTTTATTTTCGAGTACACAGCCTTGTATACAAGTATTTGGAACGCAGCGTCCGCTTTGAGCGGCCTAGTGGAGTATTTTGCACCCCTGAAGCTAAGAGCTCTCCAGAGCGGGAGGAATATTCTAATCATCACTCCTCCAGTATTTCAAGCTTCAGAGGTTCCGGAAGGGGCCGACTCTACAGGGAAAAAATAGTGAAGCATATAAACAAATACCGTGGTCAGAACACTTTTCACTAAGGCTATACGTTTCTGCGGCCTCATAGTTTGATCTTAATCAGACGCCTGCTTCGTCTGGCATACTGTCTTGCTCAATGCAATGCTCTTCACGGCTGTGTTTGCGGATATAGAAAAAAACCACTGTGAAGCTCTCTTAGTCACGTTTCTCACAGAGGAACTCCCTTGTTACAGATATTTTATGGAAATAATCGCAGTCGTTAAATCTGCTGGGCCACTACAGTGATTCTGTGTATTCCGCGAAATATTACGTGACTTTGTGCGGGCAACGCCGACCTGTGTAAATATATGCCACCTTTTCTGATGACATCACCGACTAACGTCATCTAGCCGGCACGTTGGCTCAGTAGTTACGGCGCTCGACTGCTGTCCCAAAAGATGCAAGTTCGATTCCGGCTGCGGCGGTTCGAATTTTGATGGATGCGAATTTCTACAGGGCCGTCGTACTGTGCGATGTCACTGCACGTCACAGAACCCCAGTTGGTCTAAATTTCCGGAGCCCTTCACTACGGCGTCCCTCATAGCTTCAGTCACTTCGGCAGGTCAAACCCCCAGAAACCCACAACCCTAACGTAATCTGTCAGCCACCATTCGCGAGCATCACATAACTCAGTGGGGATTTTTTTATTTACAGCTGAAATGAAAACTAATGGGTGTGGCGGGATGGTGCACGAAGATGCTAAGAGTTGATAGTGACGGCCTGAACGTCTTGCGTGTTAGAATTTGACCTTAATATACTTCCTGCGCTTACACCGGCAAGTCCTGACGGCTGCAAGAAATCAATGGATTGTGCAAAATATTGGAAATCCCCGTGGAAAGTTTTTGCCGCCAGGCATCGCCGCCTGGAGGCAGCCGCGCGAACTAGACGCTTTGTCCTGGTTTTCTGGGCTTGCTTCCGATTCGTTCTTTATGCGTTCCATTGAATCCGTTGAAGCAGCGATGACGTGCACTTATTGATGATTCCGTTGCGTTCAGAAGCACGAAGAGATCAGAGCCCCTGTTGTGAAAAAAATCAAATGAACACAAAACAGTGCTAGGTAAAAGCTATAAAGAAATTCTAGAGGCCCGTGTGCTGTGCGATGTCAGTGCATGTTAAAGAACCCCAGGTGGTCGAAATTTCCGGAGGCCTTCTACTACGGCGTCTCTCGTAGCCTGAGTCGCTTTGGGACGCTAAACCCCGTTAAACCATAAACCATAAAAACTATAAAGAAGAAAAAACTTTAGAAACAGAACAAGCCATCTTATGACCCGATGTGGTCATCACGACATCTCGTCATGGTGGCAAGAGAAATCACTCAGATCTTTCGTTTACTAAATGACAATAACACCTTCTGGTACAAACCATGGATTGCACTGATGGAAGAACAATTTAGGTATGTGTGTATGAGGCGATGACGACCTTAGGTTTTTGGCCGGCATGCTTTTTGCCCACATGTTTTTCTTTACGAGTCTTACCTTGCACTCGTTACGTGTTCCTTTGCGTATCTATGCAGTTCTCCGTGCTTACAGTAAAACCACCAATTTTGAAATAGCGCTGGTCCTATCATGATCTTTTCTCTACCCCCCTGTTACTGTGCGCTGAAGTGGCTTAAGCATACTCGTTTTTTATCGCGTTATATGCAGAGCCTGCATTTCATACTAGATGGTTTGATGGCAGTGTCCGCGGTCGACAAAATTGTTACGAGAAAAAGAGAAGGGGAAGAGTCTACAAACTACCATTCAAAAGCTGTCCCCTGTATTATACAAGCCTATAGACTCTATCTGCGCATTCTTCGCTCCACAATGTGTGCTCACACATGCGCCTACCGGACATGCACTCACCCCCACAGGTCAGATGGTATCGGGATCGCTGGCTGGGCGGAGTCTTCATATGGTCGCTGGACGAAGACGACTACTCGGGAAAGTGCAAGCAGGGAGAACGCTACCCCATGGTGAACACGGCGTTCAACGTGATGAAGGACTACCGGCCCGTCCGCGTACACCTACCGAGCAATTAGGTACTCGTACTCATATTAGGAATTAGGTAGGTACTCATATGCAATACGTACAGCGTATTGCATATGCGCATACCAAAAGGGTGAGGATTATGCAGGTATGACTGCAGAGTGACAGCAGAAATGCAGGGACCAGGGATGTGGGCAATAAGGAAAGGCAGCAAAGGCACATGCATGTTAGCAGTACAACGGCTGAGTAAATTTGGACACCTCCAAACAATCCAGCAGTAGCAACAAAATCGACGGACAGATCATGGATAGGGGCCTTAGCGGTGGTTCACTCGTTATGAGGCTCGGCTGCTGACCCGAAGGACGCGGGTTCGATCCCGGTCGTGGCGGTCGAATTTCAATGGAAGCGAAATTCTAGAGGCCCGTGTACTGTGCGATGTCAGTGCACGTTAAAGGACTCCAGGTGGCCGCAATTTCCGGAGACCTTCACTACGGCGTCTCTCTTAGCCCGAGTCGCTTTGGGATGTTAAACCGCCATAAACCAAACCAAACCAAACCAAACGAAGATCATCTACCTCAAAGTCATTTGTGGCGAGTGTGTATCAGAGGAGAGAGAAGCTGTAAGTGAAAATGACTTTAATAGCAAGAACACCGTCATTTTCAATCACACTGGCGTTCGTAGAAAAATTAAAACAAAATATACATTCACACTAGTGGAGATATATACAGCGAAATAAACATTTATTGAACCTCTTTGGAAGTTTTGGGGCTTATTGTAGTAGATAAAACGGTGAAAAAATGGCTCTTGGAGATAACAGAGCGCGGAATAAATACCATAGGGAATATTGTAGTAGATAAAAGGTGAAAATATGGCTCTTGGAGATAACAGAGCGCGGAATAAATACCATAGAGAAGATCAAATAAATTATTTTGTGCGACAAAAACGTAACGAAGCTAAATAAATAGCCGCTACCTTTGCTCAACATGAACCCACGAATGCCACGACTGCCCAGATGCAGCTGGTTTGCGTTCCTACTTTCCCGGAGCGATCATTTGCTCGCAGTTTAGGTGCCGTGGTGAATACATAAATTTAATTACTAGATATATCTGCATTCCGAAGAAAGTTTCTTTCAGGAGGCAAAGCCATGAAAAGACTTTTACAACTGAGACAGGTGGCGGCCCTTATCATGAAATAACAAAAAGTCAGGCTTCACACAAGAAATGGAATCAAAATCGTAAATTCTGGTTAAAAACGTGAAAGGAGATAAGTCAGCCGGTATGCACAGGCGAGGCGGAGGAGTCGACTTTATGGTCAATGTTACCTGATACGGGCGCTTAGGGGTTCCAGCACTGACAGCTTTTTTTTACCTTTTTCTTCTGCCACTTCCATAGTCACCATCGGCATTTTTGGACAGTCAACTGTACTACTCAGGTGTCAAAAAGGAGCTTGTTTCCTCACTGCGCACAGCAACCCGCTACATAGAACACGGTACCACACAGCCTCTGGATGGCATTAATTCCCGGATGTTACTTCTCTTGTCTAACGTGACCTACGCGCTAAATTTTGCTCTATTTTCAGGTTTGAAATGATGGAGAAACGAAAAACACCTAAAAAAAGTAGCTCAAGCTCGGAGGTGAAGAAACGACTGAGCCAGAGAACGTGTACAGCGCCGAAAAAGAAAAAAGGGAAAGACGAGCGGATTCCTTTTATCCGAAAAAAGAGAATAAATTACTCTTCGGTTTTTAAGCGAAACTTTCTATGCTCAATGGGGCTCTAACAACCTTTGACTGCTGACAGTTTCTATCATTGATTATCATCGTCCCCATCGTTTCCATTGCTGGTTTCTGATTCTTTTCTTTGTTCTTTTCTCTTTCACTGCTCTAAGAGCACCACTGTAAAAGGCCTGTGACTGCTAGTGAGCACCTCACTATAGATAAATAAACATATAATCGTGTTACGTGTTTGATATGTGTTTAATCGATTAGGGATTCCTTCTAGTCTAGCTAAGTTGCTGGTTTATTTAGACCGTTAAATGTTAAAGGTGCGTTAGGTGATTTCGATTGTCTCCGGTGTTCACAAAGTAGCATAGTTGTTATGTGCTAGTTTGAGGGTTGAGCACATATGCAGAACACCTCTGATTATTTTACGTGCTGCCCCCTCCCCCCTTTTTTTTCTTCTTACTACACAGGTGTGACCCCCTATTCTAGCGCCCCTACAGCACCCTCTGCCATGGGTCGTCAGCCGATAGCGTCACGATCCGTGAAAGTACCGGCACATAAATGCTCAAGGCTTCCCCGCAGGTTCAGCCGCAGTCAGAAAAGGATCGTTGGGCTCGGTTATTTGAATGTGGACGCCGTCGGGCATAAAAAATAGATGGATGATACAATCAGCAGTAGTTTCTCTTGGAGACAAATCCCTCCATCCCAACGCCTGATCCCGCCATACAGCTGGCACAGAAATTAGCGGCATCTTTGCTGACCATGTGGTAAGTTTTAGACAGAAAATTTTATCGAATTTGGCGAGCACCCCGCTTAAACGAACCTTTAATTCGAAATCGTTTACTGGCTATAGTTCACTACCCTTAGCAAAGTGGAAATCCTCAAATATTACATACCTATTCAAGGTCCTTTGTGCAACGTGATAAGTTACTTTAGATACTGGGGGAGAAAGAGCCTGTGGCCAATACCTAGAGTGGCGGAGACGATGGCTCCGTGGAAACTTGACCCAGACTATTAGCATGAGATGCTTTTAACTCCCGTTCTTGGCATGCAGCGGTGACCTCGGCGCTAGAACTTAACCAAACTCAGCCGGACCTTTCAGTCTTCGGCCTGGTGCCAACGTGCTGCGCTGCCACCAGAGGAGCGCATGGGTCACCAACAGTACACGTGTCTTCGTAGTCACGTGGCAGGCGAAGAAAGCGCGCGGCACAAAGAAGCCTACGCTCTGTCCTGCCGCCCGAGCGGCTCACGCGTCTCTTGGAGCTTTGAGTGGTGCCGATGTTTGGCCCTGCTCTACCCGTAGATTGCCTGCCTCTACCGACGCCGTAGTCATGCTCCTGCCGTCGCCTCGCCCGGTCTCTCGTGATCTTCGCTCCTAGGACCTGGAATACGTGGACGCCCGCGCACGCCACACCAACTAAGACGTCATATATGATCCTCGGCCTCTTCGGCGGCCGCATACCTTTTTACGTTTTTAATTTTGAGAGGAAATGAATGTTCTCTGCGAAAAAAGATTTTAAAACATATAAAAGAGCGAGAGAAGGAGACCGGACCAGAAACGCTTCGCTAGGCCGCGCCCCTAGCTTCAAGTCGGCTTCCGCGTCATTCCCTGTTCCTTAAAGACGGACTTATTCGGGTCGCTTTGTTTAGCTGCGGCGGCGGCGCCAGCCCTCGTTCCTGCATATCATAGCATCCGGCTCCGCTGACACCTACAGCGGAGGCATACTTCCCGCCTACGCGCTTGCTGGGTTATCCCCAGGATCTACAGCTGCCCTTCTGCTGCCCTTCGTTCAGACCGTGCGCACTCGTGTGTGCGGAACCTCATCCCGCCGCAAGCCATGGCGCGCTGCTGCCCTGCGGTAGTCTCCAGCAGTCCTCTAAGCTGTCGCCCGATCCTGTCGTCTCGGCGGCTTCTTGCAGGTAGCCACCGCTGCCTGGAGTCCTCGTTGGATTCCTTCCTGGCCTCACAGGTGGCCGGTAGTGTTGGGACTCAGGGTAGCGTGGTCGGGTAGGAGAAGAGCGAGGAAGATCGGAGACAGGGTTACGAAGAAGGCACTGCAAAACTTTATAGAAACTATTTGCATAATGTGCTATCACCAACGAATGAAACTCGAACAAGAAAAATTAGTCGGCAACCCAAAAACACCAACATATTAGCTCCTGGACTGGAAACAAGCGAGGTTGATTAACCCTTTCGAAGAAGAGTCTTCGCGATTTACTGGTTAAGAGCTCGTTATTTTGGTGTTCGTGGCTCAAATGTCTCGTTCACGTTTCATTTCTTAATGATAGTAAAAGTAAAGAGCAACTGAGAGTGTCTCTCAGTGAAAGGGAGCGTCTTAGCAAACGAGAATCTCAGTGAGAGGGAGCTTCTCGACCGCACTTTCTGCCAAGCTTTAAACGGTTTTCCTTCCTTAAGTTCCCTAGGTGAAGGCCGGGCCTGCAGAGGAAGGAGCGTCCTGAAAAGTTCATCGTGGCACTGATCACTCACTCTCTTATTAGGGGATACGCCTCCATTACGCGTTGAGCTTGAGGATGAGGAGGATGCCGTCTACGTCGCGCAGACAGCGAAAGGTCCGCGAGTGGCAGTCCCAGAGTCTGCACGTGGTCGCTCTTGTTCCTTATCAGTGCAGGGCCAAGGGTACGTGCAAGGCCACGCGGGGTAGCGAAACCTCTCACTGCAAACCTCTCTTGACGACGAATTGCGCTACCAAACACGGTGACTGGACCCAGCTGACATCCGGGTTCTCTCCGGGAGGTCGATTACGGCTGGCCTTATCTTCGTCATACAGGCAGAGGATGCACTAGGAAAGCTGCGCTGGCTGCTTGCAGGGGAGGCTTGCTGCCGCCGTTGCCCTGGCCTGTCGAAAGTGTGCATTTTAATCCACTTAGGCAGCAGGGCATCCCGGGCACAACAGTGGCCAGCCCGATTGCCTCCCGCAAGCTCCCGCCTCATGTGCTCCACTCCCGGCGCGCAGTGGCTGTGCCCCCCTTTTGGGGTTGTTACAGCGGCGGTCCTGCTGCAAGCTCTCCCAATGACTTTGTGCACCATCGTACGCAAATCCAGATTACCCCATGGTCCTCCCTGCCGAACTGCCGCCTCTTAGGTTTGCTTGTGGCCGCTACGGCATTGACGGACTCTTTCGAAGCATGTGTGTGACTGCGTAAGCCATGGTGTACGGTGAAACCCCCTTCCCCCTACATCCCCATTCCACCAATCCAGGCACTGAGCGATGATCCCCTCAGGAGTAGCAGAAGACAGCGCCTTTCCCTGACCAATTCAAGCCTCCAGCTCCCGCAGAGTCTTCGCGATCTGTGAGAGAACCAGAGCCCCGCACAAATTGCGCAATTTGCGTAGCCGCGCACGGCGTCATAGTTCGACGCCGTGCGGAACTCGTTGAAACAATCAGGACATTTCACTCTGCGACCCAGGCGACGCTGCAGATGGATTGCTCACTTTGGCCCAGAAGTCATCTTGCGGTGCAACGAGGTTCTGCCTCTAGAATGCGCTGTTTTTTTATTTCATGTCCAAACAATTGTTGATATATGAAACAAGACTCGCCGTTCAGTTCTTTCGAGAGTTCTGTTGCGCCTATAACTAAGAATATCATGTATACGACGTACGCTTTTCATCTGCACCGGTGTCAGGAGGCCGTTTCCCCAGCATGTGAATGTAGCAGAAGTTGAAGTCTGGACTGAGGATAGCCATCATTTGCCTCCAATCACAGTAACGTATACCTTTCAAGTGGGGCCTGTCATGAAGCCAAGCATTACCCTGTTAGAAGCTTTACATCAGAAGTCCACTTTTTTCTGCGTTGTTTCAGTCGGTTTATTACACTCTCACAGAGAAATAGGACCCGACGCTGATAGGAAAGCGGCGCTCGGAAACGCGTAAAGGCAGGCGAAGAGAGTCGCGAATAACTGGAAGGGTCGCTCGGGAAACAACGGGAACAATAGCCATGAATGTTTTTTCAAAGAAACTGCTGCGTAGTAGGGAACTTACGCAATTTGCTTGTAGCTGTGAGTGGCGCTAATAAACTTCCAAAGAGTATCAACGAAAATGTGGCTGGGAACGTTTCTTTTTAAACACTGAGTAGATACGTTCTAAACTGCGGTTACAGAACTCTGCTTCAAACGTGCTGCCTTCCTAATGACTAAGATCGATATCTTGCTTAATTCTATAATTTGGATGGCACAATTAATCGTCTGCAATTTACACTATATTTCATATTCCCCTTCTGGATGTTACGTTCACATAAAAATATATATGCATGCGGATCTCGGTCTTAGCGTTGCTGACATCCAGTGCTTTGGAGGAGGTAATGACTTAGTACAGTGATCAATGCAGCGGTGTAAAAAAATCGGTCATATGCTCAGCCCCGCAATCTCTGCTGACGCGGGGGCGTTCATATACCTCTTATACTATATTTGGAACAATAACGAATGTCAGCACAGGCTTTGCTGTGCTTTTTAAAAGTATTTTTTTCCAACTGCCCGCGTTTCCGGCTCTCGAAGTCATATGCACAAGGTGACCAACATGCCTGCCAGCTCTGAGTGACGTTTAATTAAGAACTCAGAGCAGCCACTGTTTGGGGCAGAGTAACAGACTGAAGCAAACAAATTCGAAGTTTGCTTTCTAAGGCTACATTGCATTCTAGAAGTGGGGACATAACGCATAATATCGAATGAATTTTGACCGCTCTGAGTGCGTTATGTGGATGACTTCAGCTTTCTTAAGCTAAATTCATTAGTGTCGCCGTTCTCTGTAGCACTGCCGCGTGTGTCACCTGTGGTAAAGTTAGAATGCTGACTGGGTAGGCTTCTATGAAAAGGCCCACGAAGACCTGCAAGTATGTGTCATCTATGGCCACTTCAGCCGGGCGGGCTAGCGAGGAGTTGTTGTCCTCAAGGAGGAAGGTACATGGATCCGTCTTATTTATCCGGACAGGTCGAGGATGGAAATGCATTGGGGCCTTTTTAATCCGCCATTCATTCATTCATTCATTCATTCATTCATTCATTCATTCATTCATTCATTCATTCATTCATTCATTCATTCATTCATTCATTCATTCATTCATTCATTCAATGATACCGCTAGACCTCAGGCTGTTGTAGAAATGGAGCGGAAAATATGAGCGAAACAAAAGGGCCTTTAAGGTACAAAATGTCTAATAAAGCTTTAATCAAGATTGTACATGCTGAATAATATTTTACTTGAGTCAAATTAACTAGACACGCTATCGCGGTGCGGCTCGCAAGGCAGTTTGCTTTCGCTAACCATTGACTCCCGATGCATCATTATTCTCTCGTGAATCTCTTCAATTCGCCGTTCGAAGCTATTCAAGAGGCACCGACGGAAGGTGAAAGACAGCTGCGAGTCACGGCAGCAATCGTCAACTTCTCAGAACACATTCGTTATTGAAATGGTCGTTGAAGCATTCAATCCCCTTTCAGCAAATTATTCTTTCAAGCGCGACCAATAAGTGACTCTGGGAGGAACTCATTTACAACGAACGAACAATAATTAATCGAGCGCTTTCGACGGAACAGTGCTCCCTTCGGAGGCAGTGAAAACAGCTGTGGTGGCTGTGCCTGCCGCACGTCATGCATAAGAACTAGTCTACTCCGCAGACCCGCATCCGGCTGGAAGTCGACTCACGGTTACGTAGTCAGCGTGCCGCCTTTGCTCCAAGTATAAGTAATACTTGTTTTTGTTCTATTTGAACACGATTGCTATACGTGAGGTTTTTTTTTTTCATTGCGTAAAGTACATGGGAATTTATTGTGTAAATCATTGTTGGCTCTTCACGTGAGTGACAGTCATTGTGCAGTCTGGATATTAGATAAAACGACGGATTTATTTAATCAATCAGGATAATTTTCCTGTTCCTCAGCCATTACGAAATGTTGTGACGTGACGTTACACTTTTTCCAGGGGGAAGATACTTAAAAAGCAAGTCATTAGTGTCTGTAGTTGTACTTCGGCTGCATCCGTCAAAAGCGTAAATATAAGCTGCAGCTTTGTATTTTTGAAGAACGAATTCTTCAAATTCGCGCCGACTTTGAAGACTTTGAAGTGCGTAGACCTTTAACTACGGGAAAGTAATTCAAAGTCTACGCACTCCGGACACGACTGAAATGTACTCATTTGCGGCCGAAAAATCGGAGCCTGGAAGTCTCAAACAAGTTTTTGAGACCTACAGCGATATGGAGCGTGACGAGAGAGGCGAGCAGCGAAGGCCTTCAGATTGCGCAGTTCTCGCTTTTATACCGATGCTCATAAATTGCTGATGATATGTCGGCAAAGTATTCGTTAGGAAACTCACCTTCAGGGGGCGCTGCGAAGTCTGGCTACATTGGGCAAGATAGCTAATCAGTGGAGGCGCACGCATAGCTTGTCGCTTATGAATGTACTGCCATTCCTTGCTTATGCATGAGTTCGTGCTGTTTTATTTGAGCTAGGGGGGTGGGGGTTGTTCGATGCTGAGTACTTATTTTGACATGCTCTAAGGGCTCTAGAGCCTATTAGACCAAAACTGGGGGCGTGGCTGGCGATCTTCACAATGTCACGCTAGCTGACGAAAGTCTTTAAGGAACCTATCGTAGAGAAAGTGAAGTGTTCATGTGTCACCGATGTGCCTGTAACCAACGGGATCATGTTTGCACTGTGTTCATAGATTATTACAGGTAAGGACTTGGTGACTTTGCCATCATTAGCGTGAAAGAAGCTCCGCGCTCGCAGAAGGTGCCTCCTGTCGTTACGGTTTGTTATGTGGCGCGTTTGTTGCTGCTATGGTTTTGGCAACAATCAGCAATAGAATAAGTTTTCATGTCGACGATTTCTTGTGTTCTCAGTGGAGAGTGTGTAGGTATCAGTGGCGAGACGGGCTAGCAAAATAAGCCGGGATGTAAATTTGTGTCCCACAAATTTATTCAGCGATCGATCGTGTAGGTTGCCTCTCTCGGTGTTGTGACTATGCGCGTGCTAATGCTAACACTGAAGTAGCGAACCTTCACAGGAAACTTCAAAAAGCAGTGCAGGCAACTGTCGCACCATGTAGTACGTGGGCGCGCACCGTGAGTACTTGAGCATGATAGGTGTTACCAAAAGTCCGCGTGATGGTAGCCTTTTTTTAATGCGATATGAATTAGGTTGTCGCGTATGAAAAAAAATTCAGGGTTTTCTCTCAAGAAATTTCCTGATTGGTTAAAAGGGGTCATGTGAAATTTTAACGTTATTACAACCTGGCCACCGGATTGTGAGCAAACTGCCCACCGTGACCGGAAGAAGTTAAACTGCTTATTTGTTTGGGAGTGGTCGTATGACCTTGCGACGTCATCACAGCCTGGCCATCATAGTACGTGGTAGCCTTCCCAGCGAGGCGCTGCACATTAGCCATGAAGAGTCTCTGAGAGGTGGCCTAAATAAATATGCTGTATTCATGGGATGTTAAACGACGTCGCTTCTCGAATATTCTCCAGCAAGAATTTTGTAATTCTTTTTGTAGCAGCTGAGTTATCTGTAGTGAGAATATGAATTTCAGCGTCCTCGAAACTCTCCCAATCCTCTCATCACTTTTAGCACGCTCAAAGGTCGACGCTCATAAACCGGCCCCACCACCTAACAGTCGGCCGTCCCCTGCTACGCTTCACTTCCCTAGGAAGCCAGTATGTTACCTTTAAGGACAATCAGCTATCTTGCCTTCCCATTAAATTCCCTGCCAAAGAACATTTTTTCCTATTAATTTCGACTAGGATGTCATTACCCGTGTTTGATTCTTGATCCACTCTGCCGTCTTCCTGTCTGTAAACGTTACACTATGATTTTTCTTTCCATAGCTCATTGCGCTGTGCTCAGCTTAAGCTTAACCTTTTTCGCTAGCCTCCATGTTTCAGTCCCATATGGGAGTACCGGTAATATACTGCTGTTATACACTTTTCTCTTTATTCTTTATTCAATTTTTACCTCGCTTAGCCCGAAGGCGCTACAGCAGGGGGTTACAATGATGAAAAAAAAACACATCTTCATTCATACAGCCCACTTGCTGACCTGAAAGGCTATTCCATTCACTGATAGAACGTACAAAAAATGAATTTGCATACATCTCTTGAGGGATATTTGTAAACTGCCATTCATGATCTGAGAGAACCTACCAAATGCGCTGCGCCCCATATCATTAGTTTATTTAATTCACTCTCGTTATCTGGATCTATGGTAACTTCCTCCCCTAAGTATACGTATTCCCTTACCACTTCCAGCACCTCTCTACCAATTGTGAACTGCTGTTTCCTTGCTAGACCATTGAACATTACTTTGGTTTTCTGCATATTAATTTAGTCCTGCTGTACTGCTCTGCCTGTCTAATTCATTGATCATGATTTGAAATTCATCTCCTGAGTTACAGTTAGCAAGGTAATGGCATTAGCTCATCGCAGACTACTAAGGTATTCTTCATTAACTGTAATCCCCAACTCTTCCCAATTTAGGCCTCGAAATACCTCCCGTAAATAGGCGGTGAATAGCATTGCCGAATTTGTGGCTCCCTGCCTGACTCCTTTTCTTATTAGAATTTTATTGCTGACTTCATGTAGGACTACAGGAGTTGTGCACCCACTTAAGATATCTTCCAGTATTTTGACATAATGCTCTTCTACATCCTGACTCCGCAATGTCTGTATGACTGCTGAGGTTTCCACTGAGTCGAATGCTTTCTCGTAATCTATGAAGGCTATACATAGGGGTTGACTGCATTATACGCATTTCTCTTTCACTTGATTGATAGTGTGAATATGGTCTATTGTCGAGTAGCCTTTACGAAAGCCTGCCTGGTGATTGGCTTGATTGAAGCTTAAGGTTGTCCCGACTCTATTAGCGATTACCTTAGTAAATACCTTATAGGCAATGGACAATAAGCTGATCGGTCTGTAATCAGACGTCTCCATTCCTACAGATTAAGATGATGTTAGCGTTCTTCCAAGCTTCTGGTACGCTCGAGGTCATAAGGCATTGCGTATACAGAGTGGCTAGTCTTCCCAGCATAATCTACCCTTCGCCCTTCAACAGATCTGCTGTTACTCAGTCCTCACCAGCTGCTTGCCTTTCCCGCCTTTCATTGCTCATGAAGCTTCCTTTACTTACCCTTCCCTTACTGACGGGGTGACTGAGTGCTTTGCACTATCGCTTCTCTCATTAACTTCCTGAACACATTGGCTTCTGTATAGATTTGTGTAGAACTCCTCGGCTACTTCACTATCTTATCTGTATTTTTAATGACATTACCCTCTTTGTATCTTAACGAACACATCTGGTTTTGCCTATGCCTAGTCCCCTTAAACCCCTTTTAGGCTACATCTGTTTTTGGAGCGTGCTTGATTCTCTTCATCTTGAACATCCTTATGCTGGCTACCTTACGCTCATTGACTAACTTCGATAGCTCTGCCAGTTCTAATCTATCTGTGGGCGTCTTCATGCTTTGGCGCTTCTTAATAAGATTTTCCGTCTCCTGAGATAGCTTGTCGGTATGCTGTCGAGCCAACCTACGGCCTACTTCTACTGCGCATTCCGTAAAGATAGCTGTGAGATAATCATTCATAGCTTAAATATTATCCTCGCCGTCCTCAGTTAAAGTCGGAAATCTGTTCGGCAACGATATCTTGCATTCCTCTACTTTTTCTCTGATCGCTAACTCATTAATAGGCGTCCGCTTCACTGCTTTCTTCCGTTCCCTCTTCAAGTCTAGCCTAATTCGAGACGTTGCCATTGTGTGACAGCTACAACGCACTTTCCGAGGACCTCCACATCCTGCACGATGCCAGGGTGAGCGCGTAGTATGAAATCTATTTTATTTTTGTCTCATCATTGGGGTTCTTCCACACCCATTTCCTGTTTTCTGGTTTGCGGAAGAAGGTATTCATGATCCATAAGTTCCAAAGTTCAAAAGAACACCCAAAAAGTGCTTTCGAACAAAATGGAATAAAGTGTATTATTTTGTTTTATTTAATTAAACATACTGTTAATCCTTCTTGGGATTGTTAAAGGACTGGGTTTCGCATACGTGAATACACAATTCTACACCCAAGTCCAGTTGGTGAAATATACTGTCGGTGAAGAAGGAAGTGTAGAGTCCTGTATACAATCAAACAAATTACAAAATCTTTCTATTGCAGTGCTCATTAACAAAAGAGTGCATGGTGACCATCTAACAGCAAAATTTTGCTCAAGTACTATCCCAGTGTCCTGGAACAGTAGGCAAACAGCATTTATTATTTATTTATTTTTATTTATTAATACCTCAAAGGCCCCATTGAAGGGGTATTACATGAGGGGGTGGAACTTCAGCAGTAAATTTCTTCAATTGACGATCTGAATGACGATGAGTCGATCTGATCCACGATGGCGTTTGGCAGGTCATTCCAGTCCCTTGCTGTATGAACGAAAAATGATGACAGATGCGCAGAAGTGCGGGCAGGGGGGGGGGGGGGGGGGTAGACTGCCTTCCCGTGGTTTGTGCGATTAGAGATGCGATGTGCGGGACTGATAATGGAGTTGAGATGTGGATGTTGATAGAATTTATGAAACAGACACTGTCTGGAAATTTTTCGGCGGTTCGCTAAAGTTGTGAGATGAGCATTGCGTTTTAGTTCAGTTACACTTACATGATAAGAACAGGCTGAGAAAATGAAACGAGCTAAGCGATTCTGTACAGATTCGAGAGTAGTGGAAAGGTTATTTTGATGAGGGTCCCAGATCGCGCATGCATATTCTAATTTGGGGCGGATAAGTGTTAAGTAAGCAAGGGATTTCACTGATGGGGGTGCTAGTCGCAGGGTTCGTCGAAAGTAACCAAGGACGCGATTTGCCTCGTTAGTAATCTGAGATACATGAAAAGACCAATTTAGATCAGGTGTCAAATGGATGCCTAAATACTTGTAAGTTAATACTGAAGCGATTTCAGCATTCCCGATTAGATACCTTGAAGATGGTTGTGAATGACGTCGGTGGAATGATAGCAGAGATGTTTTTTTCACATTTAAAGACATTAGCCATGTATTACACCAGGTTAGTACGTGGTGAATATCAGACTGAAGAAGCAAAATGTCATCGCTGTTAGTAATAGGCCAGTAGATAACGCAATCATCAGCGAATATGCGAATGTTAGAACATATGTTAGCAGGAAAATCATTAATATAAATGAGAAAAGGGAGGGGGCCCAAGACGGTGCCCTGAGGTACCCCAGTTATAACAGAGGAATAAGAAGATGAACATTCAAGGATTTGATTGCAGAAATACACAAGGGACAAGTCATGTCAGAGCTCCTTCAGAAGGTAAGGTGTGGAGCATTCCTGGTTGACACTGGATTTCACAAAGGTATTTTGTTAACTATCACATCATCCCTCACCTGCTTGCAACCTATTATAGTGCTCACTCACATTTGTAAATACGAGATAATTTACTTTAGGGCTACACTGTTAGTAAACGGTAAAGCTGTACAACATACACTGGAATGCCGGTAAATCGAATGCCAATTTGTCAGCTGAACATTTTCTAGAAGCTCACGTCTACCGAGCATTATATCCGGTGGGCTTTGGTTTGGTTTGATAACTTCAGAATGACTTATGCTTTCAAAAATAAGAGCTCATGACGCTTTCTTAACGCCAATATCACTTTATTGCCACCCACATTTCACATCTTTCAGGCAGTCTCTGTTTGTTCTGTGTAGCTCGGCATGGATTCGCGTTGATAATGTTTTTGTATGGTACCCCGTAATTTATTCACTTGAAGTTTCACCGTACGCAGATATTCACTAGTGTAGTGAGGATAATGCTGTTGGAGCCTGGTATGCATTTTCAACTCTGAGCTTAATTAAGGCTGAGAATGTTTTGCAAGTTAATGTGTGCGTTTGCTGAGTAGTAGTGATTGGTTGAGATAGGCAGTGCCATGGGACGATGGTGTCATTTTTCAACAATAATGCCATCTAGCACGTAGCCTGAACACTAGTGTCATTTACTTAGTGTGACCTTTAATGAGAACATCACTGACAATGACTGAAACTGTGTCCCACCCCCCTGCTGAAAACTAGGAGAGTGCGATAATGTGTCCGGCGTAGCTATTTCATGCGATAACTAGTGTGTCACTTTTCTGTAGTTAATAATAAAAATATTCCATGCACAATGTTTGTGTGGGTATGCCTACAAATGAAGAAAGAGCATACTTCCTCAGTGCAAGCTCAATATAGTGATGCTATGATTGAGGCAGGATAATACTCGTGTAAAAATTGAAAATTCAAAGATAATCTTGATGTGTGCGTCAACTTGAAGTGGAAGCTCAACGCAAGAAGCGCAGCTCCAGTGGCGGTGCAAAGATTATGTCGGTACATAGAAGCCAATAGATATGTTAATGATCTTGTCTGTGCGTGGTTCAGTCCTGCATTTAATGTAGGCTCCACTGTAGAGCAAGCCATAACACATGATTTTGTTATGCCGCATTGCCTCCCCCTCCCCTATTTTTTTACAGCGAGAGCTGTTAAGCGCCCGTTCCTGAGTTTCGAGTCATCGTCGTCGTCGTAACAGTAGTAGTAGTAGTAGTAGTAGTAGTAGTAGTAGAGCAGCAGCAGCAGCAGCAGCAGCAGCAGCAGCAGCAGCAGCAGCAGTAGTAGTAGTAGTAGTAGTAGTAGTAGTAGTAGTAGTAGTAGTAGTAGTAGTATGTCGTAGTCGTAAGCGGTGGGTGCGTTGCCTTGGGAGCCACTCGGAGGGTCGTTTCCACCGAACCTATTACGTGGGTGGTCACTGCTGTATGAGAAGAGTATGGCGAGAGCGTGAAAAGGTGAAACCGATGGTTGTTTGCCACAGAGACAAACTGGAGGGTAGCTACTCGGAAAGAGGAGGAGGGTTTTTGTGGAAAGAAGAAGGTATGGAGAGACCGGAGGTAGAAATGCACTCTGTTTCTCGTGTAATGACATGTCACACGAAGGAGGGCATCACATGGTAAGAAAGGGCTGTTAATCAATCCTACAGTTGGGTGCGCTGCTGAAAAAGAAACGCAACATGCGCTGGCGACATTTACGATTCAGTGGAGAAAATCGCGCGAGGCGCCTGGCACATCGGGTTGCTCAATAAACAGCTGTTCCCACTTTTCAATTGCTCAGGAGACGGCTAGTTCACTTTATACATGATGTAGTTTCGATGCGCAGTAGTGTTTTATAGCCTATTTTCGAGAGCTGAAAGAATTTTCCTTTTCCGATTCATGAACAAAGGGCCAAGAAAATACTAGTAGCCTGTCGACGAACTTCAACGCAGCCCCACCACGGCTCGGACTGAGACCTTTTTTCCAATTCCGAAATACGGACTGCAGGAGTCGTTGCATGTCGTAAGTCCTGTGAACCACTCTAAATTATTGTAGAACATCCACTATAAGGAACCATTTATTATCAGTCGGCGTGCACAGAATTTTAGACGTACGAATGGTAAGGCTTGAAGCAGCGCTACGCTTCGGGAACTCGTATCTTTGAAAGGTTCCATGCGAAGGTTTTGTGACGCCCAAATGAAACTTTAGACTGAGTCGCACAATAAGCAAACATATTTTAGCAACCTGTTCGCAGTATCAATCTTACAGTATTTATTAGAACTCATCTGAAGAATATCCAGTCCCTTGCTGCTGGTTTCCTTGCCCTCTAATCTCGTACGGATGATGTCTGCTACATATATTAACGCACGTCGCAATGGTAGCTGCGTATATTTAGTGGTTGAAATGGACTTTGAAAATCAACACTCGGACTAGCGTGCTCCCAGGCCACGTAGGTTGGTGGCGCCGTCTACATGGAAAAGATAGCATCTACGCAGCAGTAATATGTGCATTTAGTTTTCCAAGGTGGCGACAGATGGCAAAATCAACCCATGGACGGTCTTAACCGTCTGAACCACACTCAGCAATTCTGCACACAAGAATTTTTAAAAGGGATAAAGTTTATGAAAGCCATTTTTTATGTATTTTAAGAGTTCACTATAACAATCAATATTTGGACAGATCTCTCTTGAGCAGGCTTGCAGTGTTTTGGTATTAAGGTTTTCGCTGTCGTCAAAAACGTTCCCCATCTGTTTTCTGCAGCAGTCTTCAATACTCGATGCGAGCGATGCGAAAACTTGGAAAAGAAAGATATTGCTACGCATCGGAAGAATGGACCATTACCATCAACATAACAGTGCCTTGCAATATTCCAATGTTCAAAACTTTTGACCAAGAATGCTGGACTTGTGTCGCGTTCATAGACCTTTTAACAGGCCGCGGAAGATTTCTACGGCATTTACGACGCAATTATCGGTGGGAAATACGCTGTTGCACGAAGAAAATGTTAACATCTGATAGCCGTGCGAAATTTTAGACAGCCGGAACAAAAGTATGAAAAAATACCATAAGAATGTGTGTTGGTCTTCAAGACAGATGATGGTAGACGTGAATGGCGAAATCTCAGTTTTAGATGTGGTTAATGCCGAATTGAAGATGCTGTTTGTTATAACCATACAACGTTAAATGTATTCTAGGTTGACAGAATGAAAAGCCTTGCAATTACGATTTGTAGTGAGGTCGTTTTTATCTGCGGAGAACACTCGGTGGCGTGGATTTTGTTGGGAGCATATATGGGGAAATGTTTTTTGTCTTCTTAGTTTTATCGGCCGCTTTTGCTTACCTTTGGAAAGTGTTGACAGATAGTGCTCTACATAGCATTCTACGTAGACCGCTTCGCCAGCTTTTCCTTCTCCGTCATTACTCTTCGGCGCATGCGCTGAGCCAATGCAACCGCGAATGCCCCATATTCAGCGACATACTTCCATGGTCCCCGTCTCCGCTTGCGGAGATGTTCCACTACGGTAGACACAGGCGACTTTGATTCTGGCTTCATTCCAATCTTATACGCGGAGATGTACACTGTACACGCCTGCACAAAACCAAGAGCCGCTGCCATTTGCCACCGAGTCCGCCACGGCGCTCGGCCATGTCATGCGAAGCGCAACTGCCAACACTTCCTTGTCACGTGGTTTCATGATGCCACACACCACGTCGGCCAATCAGCGCTCGACCATGTGACTCGACCCTGTGACCATGTGACCACGTATCGAATTTTACGACTCACCACGGCGCGTAGTCGCGACTAACCACCTCCCTACATGTTACGTTGTCTCAGGCATCCCGCTGACCAGACCGCGCTAGAATATGTCACGTGACCTAATGACGACTAGTCTGCGAATTTTATGACTAACCATGCCCTGTTTATATACTTTTTTTCGGGAGGAGGCATCTAATGCCATCGCTTTGAAATGACTGAATTTTACGCTCGCCCTTATAGCTAAGGGATGGAGATATCTCCTCAGCTGCCCTACCCTTATGACAGCGCCTACTACGGGCTAAGAAAGACCATTCATCCATCCCAGTCATGTGCACGAAGGTGGACGATGAGGCAGGCGCCCGCTACCAAGCGTACATGGCCTATAAGAGTAAAGCTTACCAGAATCACACAAACGCAGATCGCACAGTTCCATTAACCAGCGTTCTCCTTCACCATAGCGCAGACTTGAATCGCATTCCGTTCTACTTTATGCTGAACCCATAACGCCGGAAGCCTGTAAAGTGTCGCCTGTGTAGCTGCCTCTCTAACGGCATAGTGACAAGACACCGCTTTGGTTCATACGAAAAAAAAATCCGTACAAGTCTGTCTGGGATCTAAAACAGATAGCAGCACTGCAGAGCTGACGGTGGCGTGAAATCGGCAATACCAAACGGCGTTTTAGGTTAAGGTGCATTTGCGACCGTCCGGAGACAAGTGTACGATTACTATGGCTATCCGTTATTTACCACTAAGCTTTAAGAAATAATTTGCCAGGTGGCTGTCTCATAACAGTAATAAAGTGGCATGACGCATCTGTTCTTCTCTTCACTAGCCGCTGCGGTGGCTAAGTGGTTATGGTGTTCGGCTGCTGACCCAAATGACGCGGGTTCGATACTGGCCGCTGCAGTCGCATTTCGATGGAGGCGGAATGCTAGAGGCCCGTGAACTGTGCGATGTCAGTGCACGTTAGAAAACCCACGGTGGCCGAATCTTTCCAGAGCCCTGCTCTACAGCCTCCCTCATAGCATGAGTCGCTTCGGGACGTTAAACCTCATATACCAAACCAACCTCTTCTCTAATCATCATCGAGGAGAGTTAGCTCAGCCGAGATCGATGCAGCGAGCAATACATATACCATGAAATTGTGGTTTTTCCGGACATCTTTAACATTATACTTTACCTCGTAGACGCGAGACGACTGTAAAACAGAGTTGTCTTAACTTCAGTCGAGGAATTGCACCCGCAAGGAATGGAATTTAGGATAAGGTCGTTTGGTCAGATGAGAGTAATAACAGGACCTTGTCGCTGGCAACAATTGCACACGTCGGGAACTTTTCATCATAAACTTGTTTTGTTCTACCTTAGCTTTCTTGAGTTCCCCTTGCGATAGACTTTATGTATCCTATAGTCATTGGCGCAGCTCGATCTTGTGACCGTATGACATCTTGAAGTGATCGGCCATGCGCTCTTGACGCCAACGCTTTTTTAGAATAGCCATATTGCCTCTGACATATCTGCCGTACAACATGTCGTGGCGAGAATCCTAGAGTGGCCTGCGGAACTTCGTGATGAGCGAATAAAAGTAGAGCCGAATATCAGTCACAGCTTCTGAGGCTCTCTTGGCACATTTTTTGTGAAGCGTTTCACAAGGCCATCAGCCATGATGTCGTACGTAGTGGTGGGCAACCGCTTGACGGAAAGCAATCGAATGATCTCTTTCGTGAGAGCAGACGCAGATGTCCTCCCGCGATCAGTGATAATTTCGCGAGGGTCACCGACTCATGAGAAGATCTCGAGGAGGGTCTCGGCGATGATCAGGGCAGTAACCGCATCCGGGTAGTGAGGGGCATAGTCAACTATGATAAACAGGCAGTGGTTGCGTTTTGCCGATGTGGGCGACAAGGGTCAGATGATATCGATGACCATCAGTTCGAAGGGAGTCTCAATAACGGGCATAGTACGCAGTTGAAAGCGGCCAAAGAGGTGTTTAGGGACAGTTCGTCCACAAATGTCACATGATTTCACGAGCCCCTTAACAACGGCCTGCTCACCTGGCCAGCAGAACTGTTCACACACGCGACTTGCTCTTCACCGTGTATCGTGTGCATTGGTGCCCGGAGAAAATTACTTCCACTGCTATTTGTAGAACACACTTCTGAAGACTTAATAAAACGACAAACTGCTCAATCATTTACAGGCTGGTAAACTGTAACTACGGAAAAGAAGGCCTTTCAGCAACGCAAACTTTACCTCTGCGGATCTCAAAGTCGACCATAATAAGGAACACGGAAAAGGCATATTTCGCTGGCCTTAATGGTCAGTTCCTGAAGTAAACGAAATGGTGCAGAGATAGGCAAAAAAAGCTCGCACACTTGGTGGAGTAATAGTGTTTAATTGCGCAAGCAGTACGAGTGTAAAAATGCAAATATTTTTTCCATGCATTGTTGACGTTTATAGCCGACACCGGCTTGCGCATGTAAGTACATATAGGGTGTTATATCTACGAATTTACACAATTTACAAAAATAGGTTTTTTGATTTAGAAGAGGAAGGAAGGAAGGAAAACGTTTATTGAGCTCTAGAGAGTAGGTGAGCAATTTGGCGGAGTCAGGTGTGTCGTCCGTCTTAGCAATGGTCGTCTGCCCCTAGTCCAGGGCTCCGCTGGATGCCGCTGCCAGCTGTGCTCGCCGGATTTGCCCAAGTTGGACGTCCTGACGGTCGCTGGAGAGCATTCCTTCCCATTGCTCCGCACTCGGGTTTGGTATTTTTGGTGCCACCTCTATTTTCTGGCAGGCCCACGTTATGTGATAGAGCGTGGGTGTTTCATGGCACCATGGGCATTTGTCTGTGTATTGTGTGGGCTGTATTTTGTTGAGTGTATTTAGATTCGGGTATGAGCCCGTCTGTAGCAGCCTCCAGGCGATGGCGTCTTCCCTGGAGAGAGATTTATGTGGGGGGGGGGGGGGGGTACCGTTTCCTGCAGCCCTTGTAGTGGTTCAAGATTGCCGAGTAATCTCTACGGACAGGTTCGGCTTCCTCGAGGTCGCTTGTGGAGGGAGCTCGGTAGAAAGTGTACCCTCGAGCTACCCTGTCGACCGCTTGGTTGCCTTCCACTCCCGCGTGTCCCGGCGTCCATACCATCGTATGATTTATTGGTTCTTCTTCTGTGCTTTGTTTGGGTCGGTTCCCAGAGCGGAGTATGCGGAGCGCTTTGTGACCTATTCTGCCTAACATGAAGTTTCGGCATGCCGTTTGAGAGTCGGTTAGTATTGTTAAGGATCGCTTAGTCCGGTAGCCCTCCGCTGCCGCTAGAGCGACGGCCACTTCTTCAGCCTCGACTACCGTGCAGTCCCGTAGCGACGCGCTGATGATTTCCCGCATGTCCGAGTTTATCACAGCCGCTACCGCGTTGGGGTTGTTTTGTCCCGTCCTTCTGGGGTATGTGGCTGCGTCCACATACACCGTTGTTGTCTGGCGGGCTAGTTATTTTTGGATGTACTCGGCTCTCGCCTTTCTGCGTTCTTCGTGTAGGTTGGGGTCCATGTTCTTGGGGATGGGGGTCACTCTAATTGTGCCTTGTATGCCGTCCGGGATAGTCGCGGTTCGCTGGATTTCTTGTATTTGTTCGTTGCATCCCAACTTCTGCAGAAGCTCCCTGCCAGACGGAGTCTGTTGTAGTCTCTGCAACTGGGCGACGTGTTGTGCCTCTCTCAGGTCTTCAAAGTTGTTATGAAGTCCTAGTGCTAAAAGCTTCTCTGTGGATGTGCATTGCGGTAGATGGAATGCTGTTTTGTATGCTTTTCGTATAATCGCATCAATATGTTGGATTTCGCTTTTGATTGGGTTGTAGTATGGAAGACTGTAGGTGACTCGGCTGATCACCAGGCTCCTGACCAGCTTTAGCGTGTCTTCTTGTCGCATGCCTGAGCGTTTATGGGAGACGCGCGTGATCATGCGGGCAACTTGTAGGGTGGAAGCTTAGAGTAGAGCAAGTGCATGTGTACACCATTGGTTTGATTGTATCCACATGCCCAAGATTCTTGAGTGTTTTCTCTGGTATGGGTTTTCCCTCTAGGTAGACGTTGAGCCTAAGCTCGTCGCTGTTCGGGACTGTGCGGTTTTGTTTCCCTCTCCAGACTCTGAGCAGTTCTGATTTTTCGGTGGAGCATGCTAGCCCTCTCGCTTTTACGTAGTTCTCTACGCAGGTCGCGGCCTCCTGCAGTCTTTCTTCCTTTTCTTTTAGTGAGCCCGTATTTGTCCAGATGGTGATGTCGTCGGCATACATGGCATGGTGTATTCCTTCGACTTCCTTAAGTTGTTTTGCAAGGCTGATCATTGCAACGTTAAAAAGAGTAGGTGAGATGACCGAGCCCCGGGGAGTTCCCTTGTTGGGGTGTGGAACTTCTCCGAGCGGAGTTCTCCCAACCCTATCGTCGCTGTTCTATCTGAGAAGAAAGCTTTGACGTAACCGAAGACCCTCCTGCCGCAGTTCAGATCGTCCAGGCCTGTCAGGATGGCTTCGTGGCTTACGTTGTCAAAAGCTCTTTGGATATCCAGTGCCATTATTACGTTCTCTCAGTCCCTAGGGACGTTACTTAGAACTCCTTCTTTGATTTGTAAAAGTACGTCTTGGGTCGACAGCTTCGCCCTTAATCCGAACATACTGTGGTTGATAGAGTTCGTGATCCTCCATGTATTGTTGTAGCCTTAATGTTACCACTCTCTCGTACAGCTTGCCGAGGCACGATGTGAGGGAGATGGGTCTTAGGTTTTCGATTTGTAGCTTTTTACCCGGTTTTGGAATCATAACCACCTCTGCATGCTTCCAATCCCCGGGAACGGTCTCCGCTGCCCAGTGCTTGTTGAGGAAATCGGTTAATTCTGCGACTAGCTCGTCACTGAGGTTGCGGATGAATGCGTTGTTGATTTTGTCCGCACCCGCTGCCGTATTCCTAGTTGTGCTTCGAATTGCTGCATAGACTTCTTCTCGTGTAATGGGTCTATCTAGGTTTGGATTTTCTTTCCCCCGATAATCTCTTGCATAGGGTCTCGGGTTTGTGTCCCCGAAGCACTTGATGCGCACTTTGTCCAGGAGTTCCCAATCGGTTCCTTCGAAGTGGTGGATTAATCGGTATATTGCTTTATTGTTTTCTGCTTTGGTTTTGGTCGGATCGATGAGCGCTTTCAGCGTATGCCATGTCCTAGCTGTGCTCAGAGTTCCGTTGAGGGAGTCACTGAATTGCTGCCAGTTCCTTTTCGCCAACTGTACTGCGTACTCCTCTGCTTTCGTTGTAATTTCTGCTATTTTAAGTTTGAGCTTCCTGTTGTGTTTCTGTTTCTTCCACCTCTTGATTAGACCACGTCTGGCTTCCCATAGCCTAAGGAGCCTGGCGTCTATTCCGGGTGTCTGTGTTGTTCTCTTGATCTCTTTGGTGTGCTCATTTTGCCTTTGCTTGAGTATGTTTCCCCATTCTTCTATCGATTGAATCCCTCCTTTGATGAGGTGTTTGTCGCATGCTTCTCTAAAGGCGTTCCAGTCTGATTTTAGCCGTGTCTAGTTGCCGCTTTAGTCGGTCGGAGGCCACTTGGGTTTTGATTATGTAGTGGTCACTCCCCAGATTTTCCATCAGGTTTTCCCATTGCGCCTGTCCCGGACCCTTAATGAAGGTGAGGTCCGGGCAGGTGTCGGCACTGACACTGTTGCCTATTCTGGTCGGAGTCTCTGGGTCTGTGAGTAAATTGTAGCCTTCAGTTTCTGCCACTTCCGCTAACGTCTTTCCTTTAACATTGAAATTCTTGTATCCCCAGCTTTTATCCCGGGCATTAAAATCGCCTTAGACGACTAGCGTGTTGCCCTTTGCCAGTTTGCTGGCGCCTTGAAAAAGGTCTTGGAATTTGGCTTTCCTCTGTTTCGGCGGGCTGTAGGTATTAACGATGAAAATGCTGCCCCTTTTCCTCTGTTTCTGTGGAATAATTTCTATGATCACATGCTCTATGTCCGCTTCAGCTATCCTGTTGTGGCTTATGGCTATGATCGCTTTGTTGACTAGGATTGCCGTTCTTCCCTTTTCACGTGTATCCGCCTAGGGTTGGGGTGATGCCCGTTTCCTGAAGCACTATAATGTTGGGTGGCGTTTGCTGTGTGTGAATGTACCGTTGAAGTAGGTCTTGCTTCCTCCTATAGCCTCTGCAGTTCCATTGCCAAATTTCTAGGTTTTCTTGTTGAGAAGAGGGACTTTTTTTGGCATAGCATTGTCAGCGGTGTAGTACATCAGAATACAGCTATGACATGCTTACTAGCAGGATGGTTAATTAATATTGAAAAGTTACATTTTTAACTTTTATCGTTAGGCTCTTTAATTATTGAGAGGCGTCTAGCCCACAGTAGGTAATATCCATATCAGTTTCTTGAATTTCAAAAACGCGTTTAACCTCGGCGCTGCGGCCCAACAAATTTTGCCTACATCGCCCCAAAATGCATGTGCATTCGAGAAGCTTGCAAACAAAGCAACATTTCCACTGCACGTAACACGTCAAAATAGCCAAAATTTCTTGGGCCATAGCGCCGAGGGTAACTGCGTTTTTGAAATTCTAAAAACTGATATGGATATTGCTTTCTGTGGGCCACACGCCTCTCAAGAATTAAAGAGCCTAACGATAAGAGTTAAAAAGTTAACTATTCAATATTTGTTGACAAACCTGCTAGGTAGCACTTCTTATCTTGTAATGATATACTACACCACTGGCAATGCTATGTTTAAAAAGCCGCTTTTCTAAGTAAAAAATTCTTTTTTAAAAACTGTGTAAAGTCTTAGGTGAAAACACCTGCATAGCTAAAAAAAATTTTTTCTCTCTATCTATGGAGAAAACAGCATCCACACTCCACAAGAACCACCCACGAGCCACCTGCCTACCTAGTGGGTGCCCACTTATCCACCCTGTCTTCGATCCGAAGCCCCACACGACCCCTACGCATCCTCACCCTCCAGAAGTGCCACCCTCTTCCCACCCACGCAACTGTACCTTTCAGATGCGCCACCAGGCACAGAAGCCCGCGCATCAGTGGAACGAAAAAGCGACGGTTAAATCTAAATGAAAGAAAGACCTGAAGCATCCATTACAGTAAAAAGTATCGCAATAATCATTGAGGGTAAATCTAAATACTTTCGCAGAATTGTATCGGATGTCTGATCCTCCGGTTAGGTTTTCGTAGTGCTTCCTTTTAATGTCCTGAAGGCGCCCGCCGTGAGACAGGTATCAAAAACACAGTTCTCAACACTGAACGCACGCGCATCGGCTATTTGTCTCGCCTTCTTCGTTCCGCACTATGTTGTCAGCCGAAGCCACTGCACAATGACATGAACACGGACTTGTTAACCGCTGCGGTGTTTTTAGTCTTACTTTGCAGAAGCTAATCAAACGTTTCAGGTGCTTCCTTAGTTACGACATTAAGAGATGTGATATATACCGCATTTGGGTAGACGAAGAGGGGAGACTTTAATGAATATAGGAGAGGAAATGTGTAGACATTGACTGGCTCACGGTGTGAGCGTGGGTGATATGCCCATTAGCCACCGTAAATATTTTCTTCAAGGCTTAGAAAAACACAAAATAGAATTATTTCTGTTTTGTGTACTCTGCATTTCTGCCATTCTGCAAACTTCACTGATATAGTGATATTTTGCTCAAATCCTTTGAAAAAGGCCTCTTCCGGTTCATTTTTATCACTATAATCATTCACGGCGGAGGTATAGACGACGTGCTGACAATGCTATGATTTCAGTTGTACTCTTGTTCCAGAAAAAAATAAACACGCGATTAGCTGTGTTGTCCTGTAATAGGACATTGAGGAGAACTGTTTCCATGTTTTCGTTTTCAGTTCATCAGCAGTAAGAGACTTATAATTGGGCTGGAAATTGTAATCGCAAATGGAGCATTTGCTCACTGCGCTCATGGCCAAAAACGTGGTTTCGGCTTGGTTAAGTGTCATGGGAGCCCTTCGCATATCCTAGGAGCAGTGACAGGATTGAGCTTGGGCATGCCACGCCGCAGCGACACAGCATCCCCATTCACTACGAACTTGTGTGAACGATTGTCCGTGGGATCCAAATGTTTCTCACAAGCACGTTTAGCGATTCGAAAGAGAAGCCTCCAACTTCTTTAGGGATTTGGCACGTTTCCACTTCTCTCGCAGTTTGGCCTCGGACGGAAATGAAAAAAAGTGAATACTTTTCGTCATTGCTCCTTTGTTCACTCGCTCGTTAAAAAAAAATACACGCATTCACATACTTCCGCACTGCCCCTGATAAAATTCCAGAACAAGGAAACGACACGCCCTACGACGTTGCTTTTGGCGCAGTTAAGCACTCTCCTGCTCCTGTTCCTGGATTCACGCAAGCCCCGATGAGCAGCGTCTTTTGCAGAACACCAAGCTCTCCCCTAGAGCGACAAGAGAAGTTTCATCCCCATAAAGAGCTATTAAAGGACTTTGGTAAAAGTATTTACAATTGAAGCAAAAGATTACAGTCACTGACGAAGTCAAAGTAATAACAAATTGACGTTTCGGAACCCGTACGGGTTCCTTGTTCACAATGAGGCTAAAATGGCGATAGTCGAAACTTAAATACCCAGAATATGACGTAATGACTGCATGTACACGGGTGGCATCGTCCCTTCCTTCCGGTTCATAGTATCAGGTGTCGTCTGGATGAATGATGACTCAAGCAAAAGCCGTGCCGTCAGATTTCGTTCTTTGGAAAGAATTGCGGCGTTGTCCCAGGCGATATCATGCGTTTTTTCGTGCGCGTGCTCGGCAATCGCATTGGAAGCCACTTTGTGCCTGACCAGACGAGCTTTCGTCGAACCCTTGACTACTACTATTTACAATTGGCTATGGATGAAAAAGTATATGTTGCAAGATTTAGGAAGTTATTCTGGCTGGTCTTAAGGGAATCATGCTGTGACCAGGGTGAAGTGGAAATTTCTTCAAAACTAGTATCTTATTATGCACATAACATCTGGTTAAACATAACACTGGTGCCTTACGAGCATACGCCAGGAGAGGCTCCAAACTATGGTAGTGGGCGGATTTTCGTATTTACTGGGCGCGAACAAGTATAATACAAAACTTGGCGCTCTCCGACAAGAGCGCCCGTAGAAGCTTCAGCAGTCGCGCTTCCAAAGCGTCCGCTCGCCACCAAGATGGCCAGCCATTCACAGACAACGCGTTTTCTATGCAGGCTACATGGGATCAGTGGCGCCACTGCTGCATGCGACGCTCGCCGCAGCTGTGGTGGTTATTCTTAACGCGAACTACGCCGAGGCAAAATGCAGGGAGCAGAAAAGGGACGTCAGGGTCAAAGGAGGGCTTGGCAATGGCAGCAGCAGGAGGTTGCATCACACGAACGACGATGAGTCAACAGACATCGACACTGCTCAAATGGAGGGCTCGGGTGAGTTTGCTTCTGTGCGTAATGAACAAACTCTAAAAATGCATAAATATTTTACGGCGTCTTCTTCATCAGGGTAGACAAATGTTACGAACGCTCTTTGGGGTTATTAGAATATATATCAATTCTTGGGTTCCGCCGTTCACCTCTTACGCGTGTATGGGGCTAAATGTGCTGTCGAATACTATATTTTTAGTTTCGTTTGCGCGAGCGCTGTAAAACCGTTCGCGGAATAATGTCTTTCCATGTGCGTTATGTTGCGTAAGGAGTGAAATTATGCACATAACGTGGGGAAAAAAATGCAGCTCTCTCTTGCCTCTTGATCCACGATGGTATTTCATGTGAAGTTCATATGAGGCGCAGTAAATAGAAATCCACAACTAAAACAAGAGTTATATAACAAAGAAAACAAGCTTTTCGTGCAAGCAACAAAATGCCATTTCGTCTAAAGACGGCCCTTATGAGCACAAACCTGCGATTATTTCTTCCCGTCGTAGCGGTAGCCAAAATCAACTGCTCAGTACAAGTTCGCGTGCACGACTCTTCATTTAATGGGGAACTTCGTGTATGTTCTGTCATGTAATTCATTACTGCAGCAGTGAAAGCTAAATGTGTTCATCAGCAAACATCAGAACCGTTGTTTGATGTCTGATGTCCGGCGTCTTGGCCATCGTACGGCGCATTCTCGCGACGACCAACATTTGGGCGCAATCTAGACACGACGCGCTCTTGCGTATGAGCTACTTTGCGCATTCGGCCCCGATCTGCTGACGCAAGCTGTGACCGCTACATTGGTGCCAGCAAACTGTAGGACAAGGCTACAAAATATGGGTGCCTAAGCAGAATTACCTCATATAAATTTTAATTGCGTGGTGACAGGCAGCAACTTGTTTCAGCATGATTCCATGTGCTTCGCAGGCTTTTAAAACTAATCTTTGTTTGGCAGTTTAAACTGAGCTTTCCGCTGCCTGCGACCATTGCCATAAGCCTTCAGAGCTAGGTGAACAGTCGCCTTAGTGGTAAGTATCTGCACAATATGCAAAGTCGATATCAGTTCTATGACCTCGCAGAAACTGCCATATATGTGCCGAATTCATATCGCCAGCTCTGATTGAAGGCCTCCGTTATCATTTGATAAGGAGAGCACATAGCATGCAGTGCAACAAAGAATATTGACTGCCAGTTTTTCATTGTTACTCTCCTTCGCCAACAGAAGAGGGCCCCGGTGCGCCTTCTGAAACGGACAGCCAGGAGGAACACCTTCGGGAAGATGAGAGATTACGCCACAGAGCTCGCTCAAGAGAACCCCCGCCCTTGGTGTGCTTCGTGCGCGGCGAGGGTTTTAAGCAGTACGGAACTATGAACTTCGTCGTGAACAGTGTGCCCATTGAGAAGTGTACGCACGTCGTGTACTCTTACCTGGAGACGGACAACACGACCGGAAAGTTTATATTCCGCAAAAAGGGTCTTATAAACGACAGAGGTACGTAACTTCCTTCAAACATCATGTTGAGGAAACGCGATGCGGAGGACAGTGACAGTCATGTGGAGTTTCTTCTCAAATTGACGTAATTGCTCGAGAAATTGCCTACTGTGTAAAGATGTTACTCTTTGCTTTAGTTTCACATAGACGAGGGCGGTTGCTCAACGTGCCCGCATTTTTTTTCACACGCACACAGTTGGAGTAAAATTGATTGTAAAATGGCTGCATTATTTGGCGTTCGGCTTATCAGACCAGGAGCACGCAGTACACGTGTCAGTCATTAATTCGACATTATTGCTAATACCAGGGGATTTAAGAAAACATAGTTGACGTCATTTGTTGTCAATACACCCTGTTTAACCAGAATATTCAGGCGGTTAAAAGTATTGGCAGTAGTAAACGCGCTGATAAGTGTAGTCGCAAAAAAAAAAAATCTGCCCAGGGGAACTGGCGCGCACCTTTTTGAAAGATTGGCACTTTGATGTACATAAACCCAAATTCTTCCTTATCCTCAAAAGTCGCTACTTGGGCCTAGTCAGAAAATGAATTTTTCTTTCTCCGTCCATGGAAGGTTACAGTCTTCGCGATTTCTTCGTATGTATTTGCCTTGTTTATTTCTTATATCGCCGGTTACAAAAACAAGACGGCTGGTTTGTAAATTTAACAGCCACTTCGAAGGTCGGTGAGTAATGTCCGAGGGACGGCAAAAAGCTAGCGAGAGAGACGATCCTTGTAGTTCGTGATACAGGGCCGGGTAGCTGTTTAAAGTTGGTAGAGAACTGAACATTTCACTTCTGAGTTCTATATGCACTGCGCAAGACAAAACACTTGAATGAGGCGCTTTGGCAGTAAGTCCTAGCACATGGTTGTGTTTTATCACCATGCTTGTTAAAAAGAATGGTATGGAGCATTGTTTAACGGCAGTAACCTTGGCGTCTAGTCAGGTCAGGCGTTTAATCTTAACTAATTCGCTTACTGGCTGCACTTAAGCAGAGCCACCAGGCTATCTTTGTCGAGACTCTACCCAATTTTTCAAGTGGCTGCTTGCGTTTTCTTTTTTTAGTTTTGGTTATGGGCTAATAAGCCACAATTCTAACAAACCTGGGAACCACAAAATTGCCTCATTGCGCTTGCGACTCATGCAATGTTGTGACTAGCGTCATTAACGGAGAAAGAACACACTTAATTATGTCGAAAAAAAAACGTCGATGCAAATGCTGTGACGACATGTTCCCTCCTACTCACCCCGACTAACACTACGTAGTAGCCCACCCCTGCCCTCGTTACCTACACGAAATCATACAGATATATCGGTCTGCACGCACGAACATTGCTATCTTAGGTAACGCATATCGAAACCATCTGCTCCGAAGCCTCGCACACCGTGTGCTACATGCGGCGTAATCTAAAGAACTTGTCCCCAGACACAATTAAACTGGCATATCTAACGTTTACCAGACGGAAGCTTGATTAAGCGTGATATATCAGGAATCCATCGTCAGCATACCTCGCCTCTAACGTCGAGGTCATTTAAGTCCTCGTTGCCCGATTAGTCTCCTAAACTTTTTCAAAAACAATCCAGCGTCACTTCACTGAAACGAGACCTTGCACTGGCGTCCCCCGCATTGCATTGCCTCATTTGTCGTTTGTGCCTTGCTGACAGGTTTTTTTTTTTTACCTTGAGCGTTTCATATACGACCTACTGACAACACCTCGAAGAAGACCTTGCTGTTTAAGTCGCAGCCTGTCTTTAACACGCAATCTGATTCGCAATGTTTATAAGAATTGCCCATTCTTCTCTCACGCAATATTGTTATGAATTCTCTGTCTGAAAATACAGTTACATGCATAGATAGAACAAAATTACAAGATAAATTAAAAAGCCAGATTAGCTAACACGTCATACTCATTGAACGAACTGCAGCTCTTTCCTTTTTTCCTGCTTGGTATGCTTTCCTTTACGGCTTCTTTGCCGTTATTTCGTTTAGATATATTCCTGCATTTTGCGTTAATTTTTGATTCTTTTGTTCTTCCTTCTTTTGGGTCGAATTTTGTTGTTTTATTTTTTTCCAGCGTGTTCCAAAAACGTTAAACATCTTAATCTTCCTCTTCCTACGAAAGCCTCCGGTCTCTTAAGGAAGAAGTAAACGAAATTAAATAAAAAATATCCCCAATTTTTTTGCCCAACATGTACCCTCATGCCAAGCGGCAGCTCCGGTGCGACTGTTACGACTCGAGTGTGAGGCTTACCTTAAGTTTAGTGCGGACTGTAACGTTCGCCGTTGGAATTTTTTGTCCCAACTTCCGTGCACTTCCCCAAGGTAGCCAAACAAAACAGCTCCTTACAACCTGCTTGCTTTCTCCTTTAATTTTTGCCCTTAACTTAGTATATCGAGCCAGTGCTTGTGGTCAAGGTGCATTGATTTAATGACATGGACACGTGAATAGTTACAATGCGCAAACGAAGATCGTTTTTATTTCGTCCTGTCTTTCATTTGACAGTTGTACTCAAGAAGATGGCTTTGCTCAAGAAAAGTAACCCAACACTCAAGGTCCTCTTCAGCTACGGTGGCGGCGCGCACATCAACAGCTTACTGAAACGTCTGCGCACTGAGGAAGATGTCGATAATTTAGTCGATACAATTGATGCACTGATCAGGTCAAATGACTTGGATGGTGTCAACTTCCACCTGGAGGGGCCCGGTCCATCTGTTTGTAGCAAGAGAGGGGCCTACATGGTTCTCAATTTCATGAAGGTGATCACTATTTCTATTAAGATTGCACGTAGATATTCTTCTTAAGCTACAAGCTTCTGCTGAAAATTTGTCTGAGTAATGAAGCCCATCGCCTTCCTTAAAGATAGGCCTTGATGGTTTAATGATAGAATAAGGTTTTTCGAAACGATATTGAAAAATGTATTTTGGGTTTACATGGTGATAGAAACGGCACTACATAAAAAGTGCGATTTCAGAATAAGCGCGGTATAAACTTAAGCATCTCATAAAGCAAACTTCAGAGCATCTTGAGCAGCTGAAAGCAATTCTTGCTCGTGTTATGTCTCAGTAATCTTTCATATGACCTCGATTATGCTGTCGTGTTCGTAGTGAAGATGCTGCCTATGAAGCGAAAAAAAGATAGCTTTCTTAAAACAAAATGCTACCTTAAAACTGTTTTGGCAACTGAGCAATAAAGCATCATTGAAAAAGTTATAGAGACTCGAGGGCAAAGAAATACGTGCTTGACTGCTACTGTTCTGTTTAGCTCTAACTGGTAGCGTCCAGTCATGAGAATTAAGTTGGGCTATAGCCGACTTTGGCTGAATAAGGAGCCATGTTATGTAGATTCATGACTAGGGGGAATGGTAGGTTTGTGTACTGGCCGTTGTATGTTGAGCCATCATGGCTGCTGACGTCATCGGGATGAACCAGTCACATAGAGCTGTAGCGTGCGTGTAGCGCCGATTTGCTGAAGCCGGCCAGAGTTTCCCCACCAGTGCCAGACTTCAATGAGATACGTGCAAAACATTAAAGAAGTGCCTTTTAGTCAAAACGGTATTAATAATAATAATAATAATAATAATAATAATAATAATAATAATAATAATAATAATAATAATAATAATAATAATAATAATAATAATAATAATAATAATAATAATAATAATATTAATAATAATAATAATAATAATAATAATAATAATAATAATAATAATAATAATAATAATAATAAATATTAATAATAATAATAATATTAATAATAATTGGTTTTTGTGGAAAGAAAATGGCGCAGTATGTCTCATATATCGGCGGACACCTGAACCGCGCTGTAAGGGAACGGATAAAGGAGGGAGTGAAAGAAGAAAGGAAGAAAGAGGTGCCGTAGTGGAGGGCTCCGGAATAATTTCGACCACCTGGGGATCTTTAACGTGCACTGGCATCGCACAGCGCACGGGCGCCTTAGCGTTTCGCCTCCATCGAAACGCAGTCGCCGCGGTCGGGTTCGCACCCGGGAACTCCGGATCAGTAGCAGAGTGCCCTAACCACTGAGCCATCGCGGCGGGTCGGTAAATATTCGCAGAGCACAGAATAAGAATGTTTGATACAGCGAAATGAGCAGTGCGTGTCGAAAGTTTTAACGCGATGGCGTTCAGTCTCCCGTTGTGCGGAAAATGTGGCGGCGTCGTCAGCGTCGACGTTGTGATAGAAAAACTCCCTGAGAAGCAACTTAGATGGGTAGCCTAGGTCACGTGACCTGTTGGCGTCATCCAGACCTGCCCACCGAATTATGTGCAAACTGAATGGTGGCCGTTAAATGAATGGCTGGTCCCGAGAACTTGCCCAGGAGGAGCAACTTGGGTCGCACAAGCCCCACCCATGGCAGCACCTGCCATCGCAGGGCCATTGCTTAACCGCTGAACCATGCACTGCGCCATGAGTGGTATGTGGACTCCATGGGATCAATGAATGTAAAGTAGAGTATACCAATTCCACATAAGTGGGCGTTACGTCCTACACTTAGGGCGGAGCTTAAGTATCCCCTAGAATTTTTTTTTTGTCGTAATTAGAGAAGTTTCTTTCCGACTTTCAAGTTGGTTCGAAACAAAAACAAATAAGCATTTGCTCAGAAAAAATCTTGGCGCTGCCCTGGCCTCCTCTGTCAGTGCACTCGCCTAAGATTCGCAGTACTAGAACCCACTTACATACTCCTTTCATAGGTTTCGAAGAAGTGTTTGTGTTCATGGTGCTTGTTAAATCGAAAAATAAATGGTCTATAACGTTCAGTGAGTAGCTTTGCTCTTGTGCTTCATAAATGGGAAAATAAATCTCCTATAATGTTAAATAAGTTGCTTTGAGTTTGACTAAACCGATCAGGGTAAAAAGTAGATGATCAGCTGCAACCTGGAGTCGATGATTGACGCGGAATAGACGCTAATTTATCATGTGGCTGTATTCTCATGTTTCATGAAGTACTTTTTAATGCATGTGCGCGTAGGCAAAAGGAATATTTTTTTTAAAAGGCAACAATCCCCGCCAGCTCAAACGGTGTCTCCTAGGAGGCGCTGCCTGGCGATATGGAAACCTATCTGGCGTACGCATATGCAACACGCTGTAGTTTTTGTGGTTCCTTGCGAACGATGAGGAATCGTTCTTGAATTGTTTCATTCTTCTTGCTATTGCTGTGCAGAAGCTCCGCTTAAAGGAGATCTACAGGGACTTTCTGCTCACAGTACAGATGCCCGCATGCCGGGACCCCAAATGCGACTGGATACCGAAACGGGAACTGGTCAGGTAAGGAAAGTTCATACCACTGACACTCTACACTGCATGAATGTCAGTGCCGACGTCATCTAATTACTCCTCGAATTGAGAATCCTGTTTGCACATAAAGGGGAATTGAGCTTAAGTAAGAAGAAATACGATACACAAAGATAGGAGTCGCCGAGCGTATAGTGCGTATAGGTGTGTAGGCGAACTGCCTCGAGCATGTTACAGCATCTGCATGCTTTCCAGCGTCGCAAGTTAAGTATTTTGCATCACCTAGTTTGAAGTTTAAAGACTACAAGGGTTTCCAGGGTCTGCGCAGCGTGCAGTCGCGTGGCTCGGGTCAATCGTTGAATCTCAGGGCCAGCACTACTACAGCAATCCTAGCTAAATGCTCGTACGCACACACCTCCACTTCGAAGAAGATATGATACTACTGTCGAAGTCATATTCCTGTATACCGCATGTTTATGTCAATACTATTGCATGGGTATTTATTTTAAAATAGGAAGCATGAATCATGCCCATTTATGTCTACTCACTGTTTTCTCGTTATTCGCTTGTGTGCGGGGAGGTAGGGAGAGGTCTAAACTTTTATTCCCTCCGGTTCGTAGGAATGCTGACGGCGACGCTTAACTAAAATGGTTTGTTCTGGCCTGATGGCGTAGTGCACCCATTTTGTTTCTATCGATGCAGGTATGTCGACTACATCTTTCTGATGACGTTCGACTACAACCTGGATGACCTGTCGAAGACGAAGCTCACCAGTGCGATAAAATTCGGGGATCAAAAATGCTGCGCTCCTTCAGACACCGTAAGTTGTTGGCTCAGCAACGCATTGCAAGAGCGAGGATGCATAGGAATCAAAAGTTTTCTTTAAAGAAAATAACAACAATTATGGGTATAATTCGCGTTGGAAGAATTAAGCAAGAGACCAGGCCTTAGATCTTAGAATATATCTGATGTCTCATGTTCAATGGCTTTACTTTATTTCCTTTGGCTTAAAGTAAGACAAGCTGTGATTATCTTTCCATTCTAGAATACCCTAAGGAATGACCCTTCTACCCTTCTACTAAGCGAGCCAAAAATTCGAATAACATACAGATTATATAAACACAGCATAAAGTAGACTACGTAATAAGAAAATAAAAGGCGGGAACACTGAAAAATTTCAATCAGTGGGCGAATGTAAGACTTAAGTGGGGTAGGGGAAGGGGCGGATATATGGTATTCAGGGTGTGATCTTGGCTTCCTTTTGTGTGGTGTCATTGTGCGGGATCTCCAGAATTCGAGGCACACTAGTGACTCTGTCGCCTGCCTGTTTGCTTTGCCGCCTCAAAATAATGCATTAAGCGCTGTGCCCCCGCCTTGTAGCAACAGTATACTAGGCATCACACAGAAGCTTGCGTCTCATTACGCGAGTAGTTTTTGCTGCACACAGACTTAAGACAGTGTAGTGTAACAAGTGGGTTTCACGAATTGGGCGCAAGATGGTTTGTTAAAAACCGCTTCTAACTCAATGTAAAGCAACGTTGGATTTCAATGATGACTTCATTTTACGCAGCCCCCGAGATCGCAGCGCTTCTGAATTTTTACTGTATTTTGCTCTCATGGTTGCGTATTATGCTCTCGTGGTAAAAGTTTTGACCAGTTTGTTAACGACAAACCGAATTGCCATCGCGGTACTTACGAGGCATCTCACTCCGCTCTCATCGGTTCATGCAGGAATCGTGTCTGCAACGGTGGATCTTCGCCGGCATCCCCAAATCCAGTATTGTTCCCGGAATCCCCACTTACGGCCGCAGCTTCACGCTTGACAACCCGGCGCACAACGGCATTGGCTCCGAGCTAGAAAGAGAGCATCCATTAGGTTACGGTGCCAACTTTACTAGAACGGACGGCTACATGAACTACGTCGAGGTGGGCTCCACTCTTCGTTCTGTAACTTTAACAGGAAGGTGCTGTTATACCAGGCTTTGTTGCCTAAAAAACAGCACCTTTGCAGAACAAGATGTGGTATGCTATGATAAAAACAAGTACAAATGTGCAAAGCCTGCCGCTATAGTTTAATTCTATTCACTAGTTCTGACACTTGTAGAGTTAAAAATATTACAGCCAAGAGGCTATGAACAGATGATGCAAAAAATTAGCCGACAATTACGCTTCTCGGTAATGCGATTTTCAACCGCGGCTGCTAGGGTACTCGAGCCGTAGGCTACCGCATACGAAGCACGCAGTGCCGAAAGGAGGCGGCTCTGGGTTTCGACTTGGAGAGCGCGGACAGCGTTCCGCCACCGATGAGCGTCAAAGCGCGTGCTACTCCTGGGCCATCACTGACGAGCGACGCCTCCCCTGCCGATGACGTCATCGGCCAGCAGACAACGGCGCGCCCTACTCTGGCGCCCGCGGTCGGCACTGTGCAACCTCGCTTCTCGCTAATGTTCTACCGCCGTACCTTCCACCTCCGCTTTCCTAGTCCGCCGCCCTCCGTGCTCGGTTACGGCACGGACGGCGAGGCACGCCGCGCAACCTGGAACGGGCACTTTAGAGCCGCGTTCTGAAAATAAAAATAAACGCTGAGTAGGGAAAGGAAGTGATTCATTTCCTTAGTTATTATGTGAATTCTGAAGCCTAAGAACATAGACATTATATTTGTTATTGCCACGCGCAGAGGGGGCAGGAATGTTTTCTGGAGTTAAACTCGAACACATTGAAAATTGTGCCTGTTTCTTGATGCTAGCAGACGTTGCAACGTGTCTAATTATTTTTCCAGACATGCCGCCGCTTCAACTACTACCATTGGAAACGGAAGTGGGTGCAAGAGGCGGGGATGGCGTACATTACTTACCAGGACCAGTGGATCAGCTACGACGACAAGGAAAGCGCTGACGCGAAAGTACGTCTGGCTGCTCCACACCGCCTTCGTCCTATATTCCTTTTATTTTCAAACGGGTGAGGAAAGCGCTGTAGCCCACAGAGGCAGTTGCTGATCACCAAAAGCACGGGTCGTATTTCGTAATGGTTCATTTTATTTTCATTTCATCCGGAGCCCTGCCATTCGTTGCCGTTCTCAGTGACATAGGCCGTGGTTTGACGTCACACTTATCTTTGCAGAAGCACGTCCATGATTGGACTTATATAAACGTGTGGCACGGCCATGCTGCACTGGAGGCACAACACATGGCAGGGCAGGAAGCTTTAGCCTCTCCTGACAAGCTATACCTGAGCTTCTCCTGTCTTAGGGAAGAAACTGTGCGGTGTTTGCGGGCCGAACTGGCGGATGAATAGCTGTCCCTATGACTCGGCAGGACTGGATGAGGTGGCATTAGGGTGAATAGCGGCAGCGCCTCGACCAAACCGACCGTGGTTGCGATCGGTAGGTAACGCAGCTACATTGTGTTTCTTTCGTTCGAATTCAAGTCAGTACCGCATCAAATTAAATTATAAAAAAGCGTTACAAAGCACGGTCACAGGCCACATTTTGGTCGCCTTTGGGTAGCCTTTAGCGGCTGTGCGTTAAACTTTAGCGTGACGTTACTGGTCTAAACTTATAAAAAATAGTCAAGAAAGTGACTGAGAGAGAAGACCTGGTTTCGAATTGCTTGGTTCCCACTGAAAACAAATCAGCCCT
Source organism: Amblyomma americanum (assembly GCA_030143305.2). Taxonomy (NCBI): domain Eukaryota; kingdom Metazoa; phylum Arthropoda; class Arachnida; order Ixodida; family Ixodidae; genus Amblyomma; species Amblyomma americanum. The sequence continues at coordinate 71,321 of JARKHS020022688.1, forward strand.
TCTAGATGACTCTTCAGAAATTCGGAACATTCTCTTAACTTCTGCTTTGAAGAAGGCACTGCGGTAACGCTATCGAGTCGGGGCCAGCGCATGAGGTAGTCATTTCAGTAAGATATTTAAGGCTAGGTCACTAAGGGCGTTCTATTCCTTGAATTCTTAAGCTGGTACATTTTATCATAGGAGGCTTTGGGTCGGATGCATCGCTTTGGTCGTCTGTGTTCGCGCGCAATATGCATTTTTGGTATTGGATGGTGCCTAAGCTGTCGCCCCTCCGGCTGTGATAAATGGGCATTTGTTGACGCTGGACATTCATGAATCGACCAAGAAAAACTTAAACCGTGCTAGAATATATATTAGTGATTTCATGCACTGAATATGACCCTTCCTTATAATACGTGGTTTCTTATTTATTGCCGTACATGCTTCGTTTTCGAGTTGAAATATGAAAATTAGATTTCTTGGCTCTCGGGGCCATTATATTTACCTGCCTTTCGCCGTCGTCCTTAACACACCCTTCAGGAATACACATTTACGCATGGTGTATACAGATGCTTAGGACAGCAAGAATGTTGTGACGCATCCGGTTTGTTTAGATCCAGGAACTTGGCCGCCTTCAGTTTTGTTTAGACTCAGGGACATGTCCATGGGAACTATTAGTGCACTAGAGAGCTTTCCAAAGCGTAATCGTATGCCATGGGCAGCTTCCATCAGGGTGCTAACTGCGCACATGCATCAAGCGCGTCCGCTGTTCTTTCAAGGGATGGTGACCGTAGTAGTACGGTTGCGGTCGGTTGGTGTCGTTGACGCTTGCAGCCGTGGCAATTCCAAAGTCAAAAAGTTCCTTTATATACCTCTGTAAAGGACTGCTTTTAAAATGGATCAGACGAGCCAACGGAACGGTGAGAATGCAGTCAAGCGGCACGACCAATTGGAAAATCTGCATTTTCAAAGATCACGTGATTACTTCTTGCACTGCTTTCCGGCCGCCGGTATTGCGTCCCTTATATTAGAGTATCTAAGCACTCGCAGTAGAAGCTGAGACACGGTTGCGAATCACGGCTGCTCTGCCTGGCCTGTCGGTCGTCCAATAAACTTTAATGAGGGCACTAATGTAGGGTGCATTAGCACAAGTTTCTGAAATGTTTTTAATCATACGGTCTATGAAGAGAAAGCGCACATCAGTATGAAAACCATGTCCAACCTGAGTACAGCGGCTGTACGGAAAAATTAGCAGTGGCTTAGCTCGGCTATGCCAGGATATACGTAGCGTGAGCTACGCTGAGCCCCTGGGCATCAATTGCCGGTGAGCAGCAATTTCGCTCTCCTTCACTATGGCTATAATACAGTGGCAAACGCCCCGCTATATTTATACCCCCACTGATACCTCTGCGCATGCGCACAAAATGAGAGGCGCTATCAAGCGGCTCCGGCGCAGCGTCAGACTTGGCTACTGCGCAACGGAGGAGCACAGCTGGGCACGCGCCGGCGCCAGTGCGTCCACCGCTGCTATGAAGTCACTCCTCTTGAATGCGCAGACCGGCGAGGCGCGCGTGGTGGCGGAGCTCCTCGCGCATGCGCAGCACGGCTCTCCAGGAGCCATGCGAAACTACTCAACCTCGGACAGTGCAGCTCACGCTACAATAGTAGTTACTAAATAAACAGTGGTCGCAGACCACTTCATGTATACCCTCTCTTTGTGAGGTCTCTAATAACGTAGATGTTTCAAACAATATTTTATTATATAACAAACCTTTCGCCAATCTGGCATTGTTGAAACAGAGAAATATCTAGCTCGATTATTAGTGGTACTTTTTGTGCTCATGAGCTTTATATTTACTTTGGTTGCTTAGAAAAATTTAGCCGTCATAGCACTATACTGTAGGTTTCCCCTCTGCTACACCGATTCCCCTGCAGGTCAGGTGGTTCCTGTCGAAAGGACTGGCCGGTGTCTTCATTTGGTCTGTGGACCAGGACGACTACTCGGGCGACTGCGTTGGTGACGTCTTTCCCATGGTGGACACAGCATGGAAGGCGCTGCAGGGATACCGCCCATACAAGGGTAGCCCTCACACTCGCGAGGAAATTCATCCATCAACAACCGAGGTGGGAAAGCGAGCTTTGCATCTGAACTGAACATAGATCCCGCATATGCTTATTAAATTTTCTAGTCAGGCGAATTTAGTCATGTATAGTTCCTACCCCCCCCCCCCCTTTTCTGAGTACTTTCGCTACGTAGATTTTTTTGAAACTTGTGCGGCCAAGATTTGAAAATGGTTGAGAAATGTCAAGCTTCACAAAACTGTGGATAATTTTTTAGAAAGATGGCCACAATATTTAGGGCTACGAGCTCGCTTAAAAAATTAAAATACTGCACCTTGCGTTTATGCCAGAAGCAAAAGATTATTCTTGGAACCACCCTTTCTGGAATACATAAGAAACATTTGTTCGACTTTTACGTTACGATTGCGCTCATAATTGTCTGCAAAGCTGCATAAGTTCAAGGTTTGCAGTAGCACTTTTAGCAGAAACAAATTCATTCAGCGAGTCACGAAATACCCTAGCGGTTAGCAGCTTCTCTTTCAGGACGATGGAAAGTAGACATCATCTGATTTCGGAAGTGGTTAGACCGCACACAATAAATATCTAACAGCGACATGAGCACAATGAATTCTCTGGAACAAACACCACTGTCATTAAAGAAACTCGCTACTGAAAATTATAACACTCAAGAGTCTTCAAAAGATGCTGCCGAACAGGAGGGCTTGAGTCATAAGAGATACAAGGAACACATTTGACAAACGTGAAGGAGATCTCTCGAGACGATGCCATCTTTGGTAGTGAGGTTGAAGTGGGTAAATGGGTGTGCGTTATCGTGAAGACGGGGAGTAGATAGTGGTAAAACTATCACTGTCGTTTCTCCTCCAAACGTGAGAGAGAAAACTGCGCGGATTCATTTTGTGTTCTCATTAACCATCGTACCCATGCGATAACCTATGGTCTGTTAGAGTAAAAGTAGATTCTAAGCTAACTAAGGCGCTGCAAGAATCAACCGAAAGTCATATGGAGAAATGAGAAAAGGAAATCACGCGAGTATAAGTGGAGAACATTAAGAGAAGCCTTCTTCTGACGTTGGAAGTAATACAGCTGATGATGGTGATTGTGATGGTTATAATCACTTTCTGCTTTCTCCGCAACGACACCGTATTTCTGAACATTGCCTTCTCTTAACGAGTGACTCTTTGCAGTTCTTCTGTTATCCCCGCTCGGCATGTGTTTTGCATTTTTTTGCGTTAAAAGTTCACATTTTCCTGATTATGAACATTATAGTGGGGCTCTTTCGCCGCCCACGAAGCCACTGAGGCACGCAGATTGAGAAGGAGGCTCCTGCTCACCCTTCAGGCGTTTTGTGCTTCGTGGTTGTGATAAATAGCCCACTAAGCTACAAGGCTCGGAAGTAGACCCCACCGTCTGGAGACACGGACTGCTCTTCAAATATATCTTGTTTCAGACTTCAGGCAGAGCGGGTGAAGGCGGGACAACTGAGGGGACAAGCAGCGAAGAAGCCGAGCGGAACGCGCGAGCTCCCGTCGTGTGCTTCATCCGCGGAGAGGGTTTCCAGCGACGGGGCGCCAGCAGGTTCAGCCTGAGAAGCCTGCCACTGGACAAGTGCACGCACTTCGTCTACTCCTACCTGGAGACGGACAACAAGACGGGGCAGTTCCTGTTCCGTAAGAGAGGCACCAAGGGAGAAAAGAGTGCGTTGAGCTTGTGCCCTTTATTTCCGCATGTGGCTGGAGTCATTTGAGATAAATTGTAGCGTAGTTTTTTTTTTGCAAAATAGCTGCCCAGCTATTGCTGTATCTTGCACACGTACGTACACGGGGAGACGGAGTATAGAGTGGTATTTTTATAAGGATATTTTGAAAAGTTGCCTTCAAGAACATAAACGGTGGTAGGACTGCACTGCTGCGTTAGATTAGATCACTCTCAGCACAAAGTGATCAATTTTGACATTTTTAGATTATCCAAGTGAAAAAAACCTCAAGGCAGAGCACAAGCACACCACAGCCCGTTATACAAAGTGGGATGGCGTCAAGCCTAGTGTCTTATTTTTTTTAGACCACACCACACACTCCTGTTATCATTACGGTAAAAAGCGACTACATATTTAGGCTCTTTTTCTGTACGCAGACTTTTAATAGACCTCAATGGCTCCGCGGTTCCAAACTGCGAGCGCGCGTAAAATGAACGTGCCACCATTCGCAAAAGCTGCTAGGGCGACGTGCACGTCGCACGTGCAGAGATATATGACTGAAACGACTTCATCCATTCCTCTTTGCGAGCTCCTTGCAAATCACCAGAGTTCCTCCTCTATTTCATTACTTCCAAATCTAGAGAGTGTCAGCGGTCTCAGCGCACTTGCTCACCAAGGCTACGGGCGCCATGGCCTATAAACATTTTTAATGAATGGTGCGTATACGTGGCAGAGAGCTACGAAATGTAATTTGATGTAGCGCGTGGCGAGTTTAACACACAACACACTGGCGAAAGTTCTCTTTCTTTGTAGTGAATGTTTGCAGATGGTGTACAAAAGATTCATGATTACTACTCTACTCTACTCTACTACTCTAGTCTAGTAAATGTATGCGCTGCTTTTTGCACGTTTCCTCGTAACACACTGTCGATTTTGTCTAATCTATTATTAAGGGCAGCTGATGCTGATGTTCATTTGCTTCACTTCAGCACCCGTACACATGTTACGGGTCATTTAAGGCATTCTTTGAAGCCACACGAAAATGGAGTCTACTACTACACAAAAGTGCGATGGCCTGTGGGACACACCACATGACATCACTTAAGCTTGCAGTGAACGCATCGCGTTTGATAGCGAATATGACAGTGTGATAATTTAGCATCGCGGTCTTGACAACAGTGATGAAAATGCTTTATTTTTAAATGTCGATCATGCTTTGTAACTCATAGACACCACCAGATATGCAGCAACACATAAAGTGCAATCATAGCTCTTTTCGTTCTCGAGAGGTCATACTGATATTGTTCACTGATACGTTCTGATATTGTTCATGTCGCAGCCACTGAATTTAGTTAAAGTGAAGCACGTGCGCGGAGAAAAGCTAGTAAATCATACATATTTGTTTGTTTGTAGCATTTGAAGAGTAATTCGTCCAAGCCCGAACTGTGTTGTTGGGCCAGGACATAACACATGGTGTCACGGCGCTCTTGAAAGTGTCAGCCAGCTGGAGCATTTTACTGAACGCTGTATTCATGCCAAGGCGTTATTTCAGTAGCCGTCTTGAAAAATCCGATGAGTCTCTTGAGTCTCTACCTATTACTTTTGACCTTTGGCCTTTGGTCCTTGACAGTGGACCTTTGAGATCTGAGATGAAATGACTTAGTCATGGTGTGGCTAGGGGAAGGTCGCGTGGTACGAAAATTTAAAAGAAATTGTCTTGGAGTACATTGTAAACCAACGTATAGGCAAGAGTCATACGAATTCGCAGGAGATGTTAAGGCAGTGTTTCGGCAATAAGGAAAATAATTTGAAACCTAGTGCTTTCGCACGCCATGCTCGGTTTAACAGGTTTAAAACACGGTCATTTTTTATTTTTGCTTTGAAGACATACTGGACGAAATGGGCAACCTGAGGCTCACTACGGGCAAGAATCACTTGCGCAATCTCGTCAGTTACGGCGGCGGCGCGCACGTGCAAAGCCTGTTGAATCGGATTCGCGACGACAGGAAGGCTGAGGATCTGATCAATGAGATCAAGTTCTGGCTTAGCGAGCTTGGCATCGACGGGATCAACTTCCACCTGGAGGGACCCGGACCTCCCGTCTGCAAGCCTGCTGAGATTGAGACAATACTCAACTTCATCAAGGTGACAGGCAGATTCATTGGATTTGTACTTATAGCAGCGGAACACTGAGCTTGTGTTCTTTGATTAGACATGTCCAAATCGCCGTGGTTAAAGGGTATTGGCGCGTTCTCTTGCTCCCAAATACGGCAAATGCCAGTGTAGTCAAAGACGAGCGCACATTTCTCTCTTTATCCGTGTCCTGTTCGCGCTGTTTTATAATGAGTACCTACGAACTCGCCCAGGCTTCTACTTTGGCATTTTCGGGGCTCCTAAATCTGGTGTCCCCTGGCAGTTATTAGCACTTGCCGCTACTACGCAGGGCACTTCAATGTTTAACAAGAAATCTGCCCTCCGCAAACCAGATGGTGCTAGATGCCCTTGCTGTAAATAATAATTGGACTATTGCGTGTACAAAGAGCGAGGTGAAATGCGCGTATCAAGAGAAAAAAAAAGTCCTATATCAGAATTCTATGGCAAGGAATGGTAATAACATCTTTCACTAAGGCCGAAAACTTGCTTCTCACTTACGGTGCTCATGTTGGCTCGCAGCAGCAACGTTTGTTTACAAATGCTGTACGTCATGTGTTGTGTGCACACCTCCATGACAAGATTTCGAATCAAAATGATACGATAAAGTACTTATTTCTTGCTTGCTATGCAATCCAGTTTTCACTTACCAACGACCAGCTGCCGTAAAGAAATCAATTCTCTCGGCCCCTTGAGGAGCGTGTTTCGTGCAGTAATGATCGTTTTTTTTTTGCCTCTTCTATCTTGAAAATTTCAGTGTCGTTTCGTTTGTGAGGCGGACATAAGAAGTGCGAGTGTTTGAGGGGGTTTAAAGTAGGGGTGAGTAAATAGTAATTTTTCAGAACCGAAACGAATTCGAGTAATGTGGCTTCGGCATCGCATCGAATACGAATAGTGAAGCTAAAGATCAAATAGAACGCGAATCGGATACTGAAAGAACAGAGTCGAATACGATCCGAATAATAATTACTGTATTTCTAATTAGTGCAAATATCAGTGTAGAACAACTATTCATGCGAAAAAAACCAAGCGCTAGAAGCAGAGCTAAACTCACGGCGTTGAATCTTTAGCCGTCGAAAGATGCGAAAGTGATCTTCATACCCAGCACGCAGTCAGTATATTAAACCTGACTGTCAAGTCCTGCTCATTGAAAAATTACCTTTCGCAACTAAGAACAACAGCTGACAAACTAGCGCCACATCTCAGCTGACGAGCGGGACGAGCCATGGCCTATAAGCCATGGCCTTCCTTCGATACCAGGCAAGAAGGCGAGGATTGGTGAACATGTCTCAGCCCTGCCAAGTCAACCAGCGTTGGAGGTTATATCGTTATATCTTTGAGAGCATCATTAACGGCACCACACAAATGCACCACGCGTAGGAGATGAACGCGCCGACTAAACCGAGTCAGCATGCTGTGCGTGGTTGGAGCGGATCCTGTTTTTGGAACAGCCGTCGAAGAAAACCGCGCAACCCCAGCTGTAAGTGGTAATGCAGCACTGCCCGTTCAGCATTGCCTTCGGGTGATCATTAACCGAAATATCCTCAGTTCTAGTCATGCTCTTTTCAGAGTGGTCCATAGCTTATTTGAGGCCAGTTGGAGCGCTATAATTTCAGTCGGGTAGGGTGGAACGCATACGAAATCAGCAGACTATACCTAGGAAATGAAATTCATTGCGACAGCAATGCAGTTTTGAGCAGAGCGAGATCAATACAGAAATAAGATTGTTGTATGTAGAAAGCGGACACAAATAAAGACTCATGTACGCGTAAAGAAATTTGAGTCTCTATGAAGAGAAAAGGTAAACACGCACGAACAATGGACAAACATGCGCTCATACCCCCACCCACGAAATGGCGCACGCGCAATGAAAGCTTTTTATAAAAGAAGGCATTCGATATGAAGGAACATGTCAGCATGCTGGAAGAAAATTCTATTACACGCTACGTTAATTCAAGGTGCTTTTTCTCTTCATTTTTTTGTTGCAATCCGCAGAAGCTACGGAAAGCGCTTCTCAAAGAGACCCTCATCACACTTCAGCTGCCGGCCTGCCGCAACCTTGAGTGTAATGGGTTCATGAATGGATGGATGGCAAGGTATGCGCTCGAGGGCACTGTGTATAGTGATTTTTGGAAGATCGAGTCCACAAGTGGGAGTGTGCACCTTTATTTGATGAGGCTAATTGTTTCCGATGCGCATGTCAAAACACGTTTACTGTGCAACCTAATCTCTTTACTACATACCACATTAATGCAGCTAATACAACTTTTTAGATACGGTGTATGATGTATCAAAAAGAAGGCAGGAAACCTACCTGCAATATTGGCCTAAGTGCTCGGCTTCTATACCTCGTAAGTTCATTAATAATTACCTGCCTTTAAATTTTATGCTGTTTCATAAGTGGTCGTAGATGGGCACAGATGGGCGTAGATGGGCATATACAGGGCACAGAGGTCACTGTTCAGTGTTTACCTTGCACTGACATTGCAGAGTACACGGGCCTCTAGCATTTTGCCGCCATCGAAATGCGGCCGCCACGGCCACGATTGAACTCATTCTGGTCACAGTCGTCATACGGGTCACAGTCGAGCACCATAGTACTAAAAGGTGATGTCGGTACCAGTCTTAGACAATGACAAAAAGCATTGTTGGCGTTCCAAAAAAATCAATCTTTCTGTTAAGTTTTGGGTGCAGGAACCGGTTGTATGTTATAGTTGAGTTCATTCAAAATGAAGTTGGACCCATTGCAAAAGTATGTGGGACAATGAAAATAAGGAATGGAGTATTTTATGTTGGGATGTCTACCGCAGAAAAACTGGCTCTAATTAAATAATATGAAATATTTAGAACTATTAAAGAAATATATAGAGCAATTTTATTTTTACTTTCTGCCGCCTTGCTTGAGGCTTCTACAGCTGAGGCAAAAACCAACAAAAGAGGCAGACACAAGCGGTAAAAATCAACAGCAATGTGTTACCATGTAAGAAAAAAGGAAACGCGCAGATCGGATGTTGTATAGTGCATATACAACTGCAAGAAACAAATGCCGAGACTGCGAATGCAGGCGTAGTACCTACCAATAGTTGGCGCATTACCAGGACATCATGAGTCCCAACGCTAGTGCCCTTGTGGTCTTTAACGTACACGACAACGACACTAACAGTAGAGTGTGCTTGCAATCATCTCCCAAGCCAAGGGCTATAGACAGACGAGGCGGGGTCGAAGCTTTTTAATAAAAACAAAATTGGCGGTGGTTTAGCTCTGGTTAAACATGGAGTGACGCGATAGCTACAGCTGGCCGAGTGCACCTTGCTCAGTTGAATTGCAGGGTTAGTCTTTCGCCGCCCCGTTTCTCTGGGCTTTCCTTCTTCATCTTCGTCCCACTTGACACGACGCATGCGTACAGCTGTGGGAGCTCGGTTTCGCCAGCGCGCCACGCCACCGGCAGCATGAGCTGCTCCGCACCACGTGGCTGGTCACGTCTCCAACCACGTGACTAACCACGTGATCAGCCACTGCACCGCGCTGCCGGCAGCTGCTCCGCACCCCGTGATCAACCCCGTGACAGCGTGGCCGCGCAGCCACAGGGTGTCGGCGCCGCGGCACGGCGCCGCCACGCTGAGGGCTCGAAATGCTACCGTAATGTAGCTATCGCTACAAAAAAGAAAATAGCTTATAGAGAATATCAGAACAAATGATCCATATGACCGGATGTACTTGAACATATTCAGTAATTTGTTCTAGGCATGGCTTCACTGCATGCCCGCCCAGTTCTCACAGTTGGAGAAGCGTAAGAAGTCACGCCATTAGTATTTCTGGACAAACGCTTTTATTCTCCGTGGCTGCCACCATGTGTCTCATAGCACTGAACACTCAAAATTACTGCAGAAATTACGAACTTTTGTTCGATCCCACTGATTTTGAACGGCCGCCGTTAAGAAGTGAGTGCAAGAGCAGGAATCATTTATAACCCGGGTTTTGCAGTCGGCAAAAAGAGCAGGACATCAATGTCAACATGTTCACGCACCATCTCACAGCCCTGTGTAGTCGTCTAAGAATTACAACTGAAAAAAAATAGCGGTGGTTTAGCTCTGGTTAAACATAGCTACAGCTGGCCGGGTGGAACTTGCTCAGTTGAATTGCAAAGTCAGTCTTTCGCCGCTCCGTTTTGCTGGGCTTTCCTTCTTCATCTTCGTCCCACTTGACACGGCGCATGCGCACAGCTGTGGCAGCTCGGTTTGCTCCGCACCACGTGGCTGCTCACGTGACCAACCACGTGATCAGCCACGACTCCGCGCCACTGGCAGCTGCTCCGCACCACGTGACCAACCACATGACAGCGTGGCGACGCAACCACGGCGTGGCGGCGCCGCCACGCTGAAGGCTCGAAATGCTACCGTAATGTAGCTATCGCTACAAAAAAATTCTGTGCATTCATGGTAAAACACACTTAAGAACTTTATTCAGGTCAAAGCTAAGAAGCAGAACTTGTGCTCGGGGTTTGACGAGGACATAACTGATGAATTCTGTAAATGTCAGACTTGTCTTTCTGGTCTTCATGTTTCGCTGGTAATGTGGACCACCACATCCTAAGTGGTTTATTGTACATCTTTAGTCCTCTGTTTTCAACAATACTTGGTTGTGTTTTTGAGGCTGTTGTTTATCTTATTTTCGTTACTTGACTCTAACAGTATGTATTACAGACAGATTAACTACAGGGCATCCTTCTGCACTAAAATTTCTTCACTGTACTTTGATATAGACAGAGTTAAATAAACTGAAACCCTGAACAGAAGATGTGTTTTTAATGTTTACTGACTACAGACTGTGGTGCTTTACGGTTGGAGATTGGCGCAGGAGTGCAAAGAACAAAAGAGAAAAATGCTAGCATGGCGAGCCTTCCAATGCGAAATTAAATCTAAGCTATTCTAATGTGACCTGATGTCGAAAGGCTATACCACAAGTTCTGCAAACTCGAGCACCGAGGAAAACACCATAACACTAACACGCCAGCTCAATCTTCACACCTGTTCCTCTCCCGCAGTCCCACCTATAGTGCAGATTCTCACATGTAAGACTTGAACTATCTTAATGTTAACCTTGGGCAGAAATGGCTTGAAACCCTGCTCACACTTTTACCTTGGCCGCCGAGAACAATCCAGGGCAGATATATGGAAAACATAAATTGATTTATAGCCTAAATAGCTCGGTTATTTTGGTATGCGGTGTTTGACGTTCCGAAGCAGTAGGTGAATTGTAAGGAAAATCTGGGTGGTTTTAAATTTCACCGCAGGCACTTCGACTATTTGTTTCTTATGACGTTCGACTACAAGCTCGACGACCTGACCAAAACAAAGCTCACTAGCGGGCTATATTATTACGAAGGGGAAAACCGTACCGCCGTCGAGTCGGTAAGTACCTTTCACAGTGCTGTTCCTCACTGCATGCTTTCGATTACAAAGCGCATTAGTTTGTATGTTACGTTTGAAAATGTACTGGTCTATATATAGCTATATTATCACAGTCGAGATGGGCTCCTACAAAGGGATCAGGATTGGCTTTTGTTTACGATCATTCCTAAGATTTCGCTAGATTTCGCTATGTAGTCGCTAACAAAGTTACACGCAAAACAGTAACACAGTGGGGAAATACCTGAAATACCGCTCCGTCCCGTCTTTTTACCTTGTGTTGTGTCTATTTTCGGGCCTGTAACCAAAAAGATGTACAGTTGCCAACTTGCTCAGCAAGATGCTCTTTTAAGCACAATTTATTTATTTGGGACGCTAAATGTGCCGCACGGCATAAAACGTGATGCCATTAACGAACGTTATAATACGTTACAAAAAGGCATGAAGTCCAGTTATGTATAAAAGTCACATAATTTTCGGGCGTAAATGTTTTTTGTTAGCCACAAGTGGAAATCGGATCATTGTCTGAGGACAGGCCTGCCTCTTGAAGAGCGCGAGCACGCACCGGCGAAGTTCCTGGGCATGTCCGCTATAGGTGGTGGACAGTGGTGTCAGAAGTGGGTGTTTCGCAGTGAGGACATTTTTCCGACGCAGGAATATTCTCACTTTGTCAAGATAGCACAAGAAAAAGCTCTTAATGGAAGAGAGCGTTTAATGCCGAATGATTCCCCCCCCCCCCCCCCTAGTCCCTTCTTCAGTCTATACGCAGCCAGAGAAAACTGGAAGAAAGAAAACACACGCGATTATTGCCCCGCCGCGAGCAGACAGCGCTGCTGCTTTCGCCTGGAATGCAGGTCGCAAAAGTTTAAGCGAAAGGCACTTGCTTGCAATTAGTTTGCAATTGCGGTGACATGGGCAACAGCATCGTTGCTTAAAACTTCCACTAATTTCGTTTGCAGCGAAGCACACGGAACAAAGCAAGATTCATCCGCTTAAGAAGGCGAAAAATCCTACCTGGATGAAGAGACTACTGAAAACATTGCAGTTTTTATCCTATTGGAATGGGCAGCCAATATCTCTTTCGTTGCGACGCGTTATAAGTTGCGTTAGCACAACAGTTCGTTGCCTTCCTCGCTCATGTAATGGTCCGCGCTCAGCACGTGCTTGTAGTGTCTGCATTTGTCTCTTGGTAGGTTTGTTTACAGGGGGTTAACGCTCCAAAGCGACCCAGGCTTTGAGGGATGCCGCAGTGGAGAGCTGCGGATAATTTCGAATACCTGGTTTTTTTTTTTAAGTGCAGTAACATCGCACACGTGGTTCATGGGCGTCTAGCATTTTGCCTCCATCGAAATGCAACCGCCGCGGCCGGGATAGAACCAATGCCTTTCAGGTTATTAGAAAAGCACCGTAATCAGTGCGCAACTGCTACGGACCATTTTTTTCTTCAAGCATGACAGGTTTTGTGTGTCTTCTCAGCTCGTCGCGCGCATAAAATGTCTATAAATACACTTGTTCACTGCTTGCGGTAGAGCATCAGCCTCGCAATCAAGAGGTGCTGGGTTCGATTCCCAGCACCTCCTGATTCAACAAAGCACGTGACTAACTTCCTCCGTTTCTTCTTTGCCCATGCTTTTTTGTACCGCTGTCGTTCACAACGAATGACCAACCCGCTGAGAAAGCAATGTGAGCAGTGGGTACCTCGTAAGACTGAGTAACCTGGATGGGACAACCAGGCCGAAGGATCGTACACAATGGGTTTGTTAAATCTCTATACGAAAGTGATATTTGACGGCTGATTCAAAGGCCGCATTTTTTTCTGTTCTGCAGGAGTCCTGCTTGGGTCGTTGGATAAATGCAGGGGTGCCCAAATACAAGATTATACCAGGAATCGCCACTTATGGCCGCAGCTTTACATTGAATGACCCTGCCTACAACGGCGTCAGTGCGAAGCTCTACGAAGACCACCCGCTAGGTTACGGCGCGAACTTCACCCAGACGGACGGCTACATGAACTACGTCGAGGTGAGTGACGGTGCTGTTGTTGATACAGCATGCCGTAGTGGTACTGAAAGGCAGTTTGGGGCCATAGGGCAAAGGCAGCGCTGGTTGTAATCCAACCTTCATAATAATAGCTGCCGACGTGTAACAAGACCTAAATCGAGTCATAAGACTTGTACTTTTGTTTAATAGGTATTGTTATCTCACAGAGAGGGCACTGTATTGATATGGCGAGAAAAGTTTTCCACTAACGCTTTATATAGTTCTTAGTTGAGGCATAGGACGCCTTCCTGCCGTATTGAGTTGCGAACATTAATTTCATGTCGCCTTTTTTTTTGTTTCGTCTGGTATCCTTTCCGGTGTTCTTAGCGCGATGTAAAATACGCTACACTTGCCTTGGTATGCATTGGACTATATGCTTCGTGTCGTACGCCCCATTACTATGAGAAGAACTGAAGGGCTTCCGAAAAATTCCGTTTTGTATTTTGAAAGGTCAGTTTTAGAGCTGTGGGGGCATATTTGCGTTAGAGTAGTTTTTTTCATTTACATGCAGAAAAAGTAATTTTAAAACGGCTGGTTAAATTGAACCCTTGGCTTATTGGTTTCGCTGGGAAAACTCAACCTGCAAGGAAGCTTGTCATAGCTGAACTTTCTCATTCATTTAGACATCCTGGTTCTGTGTGGATGTTATCCCACCCTACTGATCTGTTAGCTGGAAATATTCGTCTACTGCCAGTCAACAGTACAACTTTACATAGAGGAGTGGTTTTGTACTAGCAGCTATCGATTAAGCTTTGTCGTTTTAATACTAATACCACGACGCCGCCGATTGAAATGAAATATTACAGCGTTCAGGGACCTGACGAACAACATAAACCTGCTGGGGACTGATAGTGTGCCTTTGAATGTGTTATTGTTGTCCAGAATTCAGCTCCGGAATTGGGATTGTGCAGTGGGGTCACTTGGAGGAGGGAAGTGGGCGGGGGCAACAGCGCTTTCACACTTCTTCAACTAGGCGCAGTGTTAATTGAGCCTATCTTTGAGGATCTTTTTATATTGTTGAACGTACTTAACAGAGGAGCTTGTGCCGAAGAAAGAAAATGGAAACGAATTTTATGGGTGTGCATTGCGCATAAACACTTCTAGGATTCTAAACGTGCGGGATGTCAACGAATGCTATTTGTTCTGAGAATTAAAAGAAATGCGCAAGTGTATCTAATTCTTCCTTTGCCCGGTAAGCGAGAACATAGAACACCTCCTTTTTGACCCACTTGTAAGCGTTGCTCACAATTTTACGACCGAGGCCTAAGCGTAAGCTCATCTGCACAAAGTTTTGATTTCTTCTCAGACCTGTCGGCGGGTGAACTACTATCACTGGAAGCGAGAATGGGTCAAGTACGCGGCGACACCGTACATCTACTACGAGGACCAGTGGGTCAGCTATGACGACAAGGACAGCGTTGACGTGAAGGTACGCCTTCTGTCTTTATTTTCAGCTAGAACGACAGAAAAGGCTACATCGGTACACAGGTTCTTTGTCTTGCAAGAGCTTCTCAGCATGAGGGACGTAAGCTGGGCCTATTGCATGGTGACTGTATGTAGAAAAATGCAGTTAAAAAGGAAGAATCTCATGGAAGACAGCTGCCCACATTAACTAAGTGCGTTTTTTCGCCCATTCTTGTTCTTGCAGAGTACGGCGTTACTTCTCGTGTGAACAGAATATATATTTTTAGAATAAATGATGATTGGTGCGGATTTTTGCTAAACTTCTGTCAGTGCTGCAATGCTTCGGTCCTGTGCGGTTTTATCCCCCCGTGCCTGTTAACAAATTTGCTCTATCTTTCATTCCTATCCGAAAAAATAATCTATCAACCTTCCGGCTGAACTTGTTCAACGCGCAAGTAGCAGGTTGGGAGGAATGTTTGTGATTACTGTTCAGTAGTGCGCATTGTTAAGCAAGTCCGTCGTACATTGCTAAGTAAGGGGTTACACGACACAAATGTGGATTCAGAGGGACACACATCTTTATACCTTCATGCCTGCCGAATCATTAACTACGCGAATACCAAGAACCTGCTTTTTCCTGATACGATTTGGTCAAGGTATTACTGACTCAGTCAAATCATTCGTTGCTTATGAAAAACAGTCTCAGCAAGCTGACATGCCGTCTGTTCACGACTTCATCTCAAAATTTTTGTGCTTATGAAAAAAAAGTCTCAGCAAGCTGACATACCGCCTGCTCAAGACTTCATCCCAACACTTTTGTTCTTACCAGCAAAAAACGGCCCCGCTTATAAGTTTTAACGCGTAGCCGACAATGAATTTTGTAAGGATATAAGTATATGTGTTGTTCTAATAAAATCAGTGGCGAGTCTGCGCTGGCTTTGCGCTCCTCAAGTCCATGTTCGTGTTGCGCAGTCTCCTGTTGAACAATCATCACTCTTCCATGGCATATAATAGGTGTTGCTTTCGCAGAATTTTTTTTAAATTGGTTTTTGGTTTTTGGGGAAAGGAAATGACGCAGTATCTGTCTCATATATCGTTGGACACCTCAACCGCGCCGTAAGGGAAGGGATAAAGGAGGGAGTGAAAGAAGAAAGGAAGAAAGAGGTGCCGTAGTGGAGGGCTCCGGAATAATTTCGACCACCTGGGGATCTTTAACGTGCACTGACATCGCACAGCACACGGGAGCCTTAGCGTTTTCCCTCCATGAAAACGCAGCCGCCGCGGTCGGGTTCGAGCCGGGAACTCCGGGTCAGTAGCCGAGCGCCCTCACCACTGAGCCACCGCGACGGGTGCAGAAATGCACCCACTGAGCCACCGCGCAGAAATGCAGTACTTGCACTGAAATAGTGGGCTATAAATACTTGAATTTGTTTTTACTCGTGCTCTAAGGCCACGTGGTTCCGGAAGCACTGGCTGGGTGGCATCTTCGTGTGGTCACTGGACGCGGACGACTACTCGGGCGAGTGTATAGGCGAGATCTACCCCATGGTGACGGCGGCGTGGAAACCAATGAGGCACTACCGGCCCATCCCTATGCGCCGTTCCGAGGATGAAACGCCAAAGGTGCGGTTGCTCTTCTATAAGTTCTAAGTTCTCGACGCCGCGTGTGCAACGGCACAAGGCAGCGAGAAGAGGAGAGAGTGAAAATACTATTTAAACACCTAGTTCCAGGTTTTAGACACATGTCTATCGTCCTTCGCCACACATAATTTACATTTAATTTTCTGTGAATTGGACGATTACGATGCGGTCAACAATCAGTTACGGGCTGCATTAAATCGCGTTCTTTACCTCTAGCCTTCGTCTATTACTCCTCACAACACACGCACTGGAACACTCTCATGCATTATTGGACAGAAAGGGTACGCCATGTGTGCAGAGGATTTAAAACACCACCGCAATGCATTTTACGTGGAGGAAGCTGCATATTCGCAGTGGTCCTCTGTGGCGAAGCAGTCAGGTATGTTTAGTTATGTGTATTGACGAAAGAGCGGCTCCAGAGCTTAAAGCCTCAAAATATTGAATGAAAAACGGGTGAAAGCGCCAGTCTGAAAGATATACCTGTTAGGATAGGAAATACAAAAATTTTAGAAATGATGCTTGCTCCTCACTAGCGCCGGGATGAAATTTGTCAATAGCTGTTCGTGTCGTAACGCAGAACTGCAAAGCGATATGAACGGTGCGCATCATTTCACCCAATGGTGTTAGTGAAATGTCAAAGGACGAATTTTCTGAGAAATAAATGTTATTGACGTGCCTCTCTTCGGCAAAGTCAACAAATAAATTTGTAAACATTGTTTTTACTTTGCTACGGTGGTTACAGCGAAGCTTGCATATTTTAATATGCAGTGTCTTGATTTGAATGTGGAGCTGAAATATGCTATCTTTATTGGTGTGTAAAGTAGGTCACTGGAATTTTATTGCTGACTTGATGAGAGAAAATTGTAGCTGCCGAGTCGTTATAGATATTTCATTGTATGTTTACCTAAGGCTCCTCTACACCTTGATTCTGCAATGCCACCATGACCGCTGTGGTTTCAACTGAGTCAAATGCTTTCCCGTAATCTATGTGGGCCATAGATAGGGGTTGGCTATATTCTTGGCATTTCTACACTAACTGGCTTATAGCGTGAATATGGTCTATTGTCGAGTATCCTTTATGAAAGACTGCCTGTATGACCTTTATGTTGATTCAGGTCCAAGGCAGTCCTTAGCCATTACCTTAGTAAATACCTTAAAGGCAACGGATGGCAAGCTAATCGGTCTGTCATTTTTCAAATTCTTGAAGCGTCTTTTTATGGATTAAGTACTCAGCGCTCACAATTTTAAAACGAATAATGTAACAAAAATTCCGAGATACCAGTCAGAAACAACAGTCTGCCAAGAATCAAGTTTATTAATTTACATTTGTTTTACAAACAAAATAAATTCTCTAAAACTTGCGAATGTCTCCTTTTAAGCTTCGAACTCTGGCTTTCATGTTGAAGGTCGCAAACGTATTCGCCCTGTGCTGCCTGATATAGCAAGAACAGAGAAAACTATAACATGAGTTTAAGTGATATAGTTTTTGTTTCAGGTACAAGAAGATTTAGCTAATGATTTATTTTTTGTGCAACATTTTCAGAGCTTACATTGATGAAGATCCAAGAAAAAAGCTATCCAAATTGTGCAAGATTTCAAGAAACAAGTAACTTCTGCCTCAGCAAGGAAGACAAAGAAACAAAAATGTATGGCCACGCATTCTTAGATATACAAATGAACTGTGCAGTGCTCTTTGGTAACTGAATTCACTTCGCCACTTAAGACAGCAGGGCAGTTCGTAAAAGTAAAGCCCTGGTATACGACACTCATGAATTATTTTTATCGAACTTGTTGCTTTTGCAACGCATATCAAGACTCGTCACTATGTTACGCATAGGATTAACGACCGGCAATGTTTAAAAAATGCCTGGTGGTTTAGCATTGATAAACACGAAATATTGTTCGAAACGACAATTTTTTTCAGGTGAACAGCACCGCAACGTACCTGAAAGTGCCACTGAGATGTCCACTGAGCAAATGAGCCAGTTATACGCGTGTTGATATTTTTCATCGTCAATGCCAATTGACCGAGTGTACGCCGAAGGCCTATGCTCCAGTGCCGCGTTTCTGTAGCAGTGTTGTCTACGACAATGTCTACGACAATGCATATTGCTCTGTTGTCGGATACAGCTCAAGAACGAAGCGTCGAATCTCCCTCGAAGTACCACCCTCCAGCCAATGGCGCTGCTCTACTGCCATAACGTTGCGATCGACCGCATCGCCCCTATACGATTAGCACTTGGAGCGTGCCCGATCCAAGTGCATCTGCTCGCGCAAATAGTTCCTAAAGACGCTGTTATTTCCAGCAAGTATAAACCTTTGGTGACAATGTTATTGTCAGCTAGAGTTCAATAACAAAAAAGGCTGACTTATTTCCAACAGAAATAGCGTGTTAACAAAGAAAAAGTAATGCAAGTGTGAACGAACGCACACTGTTGCAACACTTGAGCATACGGCGAACAGCCACTGGCTATGGCACATTAAAAAAAGAAATACATTTTCTGCCTGGTAAAGATAACTGTCGTGTATTTATGGCGTGGAGTTATTGGCCCCTGACGGCGAACAAAAAAACCGAGGAGGAGTGCTTCTAGGAGCGCGCTTTGGCTGCTGCGTGCCACTTTCGGGGAAGGTCTGCTCCGAGCTTTGTGCTTAAAGCATTCATTGGGAATAAGGACGGTCACTTGCATGATGCTCCAACTCATGACTTCGTATAGCGACAGCTTCGTTCAACGGCGTCTTCACTGCATCTCTTCGGCCCGCGCAGCGGCCGTTATTAATGACCCTCTGTGTAGCTATTTTTTCAAATCACCGAGCTGGCGAGGCGAGCTGCATATCGATGCTCAATAGGCATTGCTTGAAGTGCCCATCGATTAGTGGGCTGAAGTTGTGATACCATACTCTTCAGATGGCTATGTTGAGATTGTAAATTACCAGAATTTAAAATGCTCCTGCTTGCATTGCCGGTAAGCATCAGCTATGTTTGGTATTGCAGTACGATAAAAGTCGGCACACTGCTTGTGTGCCGACGCTAATGTCAGGGAGAGGGCTTCTATGCCCTCATGTTTACTGGAAAGGCGCAGCGAAGTGCTTGCATTGAACAGTAATGACCGGACGGGTCAGTGTTCGAAACCATTTTACCTCCTGAAATGGACGTGCATACATCTCAGCTTTTATCCCGAGGAGCAGTGCTACAGCATCTTGGGCCAAGTTTTCTAACATGCTGCATTTTTTTCTGCAGCACAACTCTGAAGGGCACCATTACAATCTCCAGCATAACTTCGGCAGGGTTTGATGTATGTTTCAGAGAAGACGTAAAACTAGGATCCGCACAGGCAAGCTTTGCAGCCGTTTCTTAACCTTGTGTAACAATTCAGGAAGGCCTCAGGATACCACAGCTGAGCTTAAGATGCATGATTTCGTTCCTGGAAGTTTGCCAAACACTGGGAATACTTTTGCGCAGCATTGTTTTTGGTGCAAATTCGGCCTTATTTTGATTGGCCTCCAGAGTTTGTCAGTATGTGAAATTGTCTTCTTCCACGCATCGCAATACTTGTTGAAGTTCTATACATGTCAGAGTAATGTAAAAACAATGTGTAAAAATAATATATTCTTTCGACCAACCAATCTGCAGCCAACAAACCCATCGAGTAAGAAGTCGTGATGCTAACAGTATGTCAATATTGGTAGACAAGAGTGAAAGCTATGTCTAGCACAAATGCCAGTGATAGCATCGTTCCAATTGTGGAAGCTCATTGCTTGCTGTCCATGCATGTTTTAGCCCGAAGTATGTGTTGTGTACGGCATGGTTGGGCGTCGCACGGCCGCTCCATCTGCCATGCCCCCTTCGGGCAGAACGTTTTGGAATATCCGCTGCGCCAGCCATCTTCCAACGTATGATGGAGACGACACTGGCAGGAATTCCCGGGGTGAGTGTTTACCTGGATGATATTATTTTCAGGGGGAAGGACACTACCGAGCATGCACAACGTCTAGACAAAGTGCTGTCGAGGGTAAGCGAGAAAGGTCTACGCCTCAGGCAAGCGAAATGCCGCTTCGGCATCGACTCCGTTGGTTTTCTGGGTCACAAGATAGACGCTAAGGGTATTCATACGACCGAGGAAAAGGTCCGAGCAATCCTTCAGGCACCATGGCAAACAGCCCACGCCGACTTCGCTGGCCCCGTGGAGGGAAGGATGCTGCTGATTGTTGTAGATGCGTACAGCAAGTGGCTCGAAGTTCGCCACATGCGGAACATACAGTCACCAACAGTGGTCGAAGAACTGCGCAACCTGTTCGCAACTTTCGGCATTCCAGAAAGACTGGTAACGGACAACGGCCCGTCCTTTGTGTCCGCGGAAATGGAAGATTTCCTAAAGAAGAACGGGATAGCACACATCACGAGTGCGCCCTATCATCCGGCGACGAATGGCCAAGCGGAAAGAATGGTTTTTGAGACGAAGCAGGCACTGGCCAAAGATCAGTCTGGAGCATTATCGTGCAGGCTGGCTCGATTTCTGCTCAAGCAGCACACAATTGTCTCAGCAACGACGGGTAGGACGCCAACCGCACTCATGTTCGGTCGCGAGCTCTCAACGGCACTCACCCGCATTCAGCCACGACCTGCTGAAACGGCGACCTCGGAGCACAGCGTTACGAATTCGCCGAGAGGAGTAGCCGTGGGGCAAAAGATCTTTTTCCGCAACTTCACAGGAAGCCCGGTCTGGATTGAGGGAACCGTGTTAGAGAGACTTGGACATCGATCTTGGTTGATCAAGTCTGGAACTGAAACGGTTCGTCGGCACCTCGATCATATTAAGCCAGGTGCAGAATTCCACCCGACGCAGGATCGCTCTAACGAACCAACGACTAAACAATTAACATGGTACTGTGCCGGCTCCGTAAGTAATCGCGCTACCAGCGGAAACTGTGCCTGCGCACGACCTGCCTACAGCCCAACGTAGAGAAGCGGCGGCCCGGCTGGATGACTGCGCGACGCAGCCTCGCGACAACCGACCCAGCGGATCAACGCAGCGCCAAACTGCTCCAAGACCTCATCGGGAACGGCGTCCACCCAGCCGCTACGGTGACCCGATCTAAGGAGGAAGGGATGTTGTGTACGGCATGGTTGGGCGTCGCACGGCCGCTCCATCTGCCATGCCCCCTTCGGGCAGACCGAGGAGGTCATTCACCCCGCTGACCACCTGCGACTCGTTAACGTCCCCCTCTCTCTTGCTCGTCCCCATCTCCCGCTCCCTCTTCCTTGCTCTTGCAATAAACCAGTCTCTACCCAGCAACCGGTTTGAGAGGTTCCTCACTGAAGGGGCTCCCACGCACCGAACTTAACAGTATGCACACGCCCCTGTCAAGCCTTAAGCAGAGAGTTTGCTTTGGAGCTATGCAGTGAATCACTGAAGGGACACATGAAGCTTTAAACTTCTGCAAGGCAAGAGAATCTTGTCCCAGCTTCCCAGCCTTTCAAGACACTCATGGGCTTTAAGGTTGCAGTGAACACTCAACACCTGACTCAAAAGCAGACAATGGGCAAAGATTTTTGACCCCAACTCTACATATATGCATCTAGTTGACAGTACAAAAATTACAGTACAGTACATTACAAGCACCACTGTAAAAACTCAGGATGCGCTTCTTAGTTTAAGGTAAAGATGAAGCCCCCGTTGTGGAAAGTTGATCTTTGAGATGTGAGGGATACAAATGAGTACTGGCGAAATATATTGAAACAGTGTAGAGACGTGCTATCATAACAAAGGTATATGTCCAGTATGTTTTGCTTAACTATCGTTCATGTTTATTCACTGACTGCGCGGACCCGGAGGCGAGGACATTCGGTCGCAGAGTATGGGCTGCGTATCTGATCCCAGTGATTGCAACCTTACTTCAGTCACAGTGGAATGCAAAATAACCCCAGTACCATATAACGTTGGCGCATAACGGAGACCTAGATGGATTGATGTCAATTTGCTTTCGATTACACCTCTCGTAGGTACAGCTCTGCTTCAGAATATAGCAAGTGCTCTTTAATGTCCAGTAGTTACACATCTTGATGTACGAGACGAGCAATGCCACTGGCCCCATGCTGGCTCAGATGAACATAACACCGGTAATGCATTCCCTACCACATTATGCACAGGAAACAATGCAAAGAGAACGATTTCTAATGCCTCATCAACCGATGCAAATGATGTGTGATAGCCGGGTTTCCTTCTCCATGAGGAATTTTGATGACTTGAAGACGGCAGTTAAAGAGAGAACTTACAAGAACTGACCAAGGAATCCTGATGAATATTTATCAAAAATACAATTTCTCAGTACCTCCTTGAAGCACGCCGAAAATACGAGGTGCACACTTACAAAAGAAGAAACATCGATCTGATACAAAGGACTTCCAACTGATATTTAGTTCACTAACGCTGTGTGTAAATACTCAGCTGCTACCAAAACACGGCGGAAAAAAAAGAGTACCAAAACTAGCATACGCATTAAAGAGCGCACTATCTTATGTTCTCTCTTCTCTTCTGACAAACTGTCACACGTCATGCCACTGAAACAGTTTTACGGTTTTACTTCTTAGGCTGCGCTGTGCACCATATTTCGTTCGGCTTCACTGTGTATCTTGTGTCATGCTGTATTGCTCATGCTCCTTTTAATCCAACTATTCTGATTTAATGCAGTGTAAATACTTAGTGCTTTTAAACTGAGTCAGCTTCCGGAAAACTTGTTCTACACGACTACCAGGAAGTCTTCCGTAGCCAGCTTGCAGGCATGAGTCATTATGTTTAATTACACATTCAGTGGTTTGTGGTGTAAGTATGGGTTACAGGCACATCATTCACCGGAAATAACTCCTTCAAAGCTTAGCAGGGAAGAGCATGACATTATTTCTGTTTTATTTCTTATTTCTGAATTTCAGCCATTCTGAAAATTTTTATTGAATTCAGGTACTGTCTTCGTCAAAAGTATGCAGCTCAAGGTGTCAGCTTCTGAGCCTCTCAGCGCGGCTCCTCTTCCATACTCAGGGACCTTGACCTCAGGAAAGCTGGAGAAACTTAAGGCCTGAATCCTCCCAAGTTTAGGACTTCCAAGTGCACTAAAGGGCCCCGCTTGCTATCCGTCTTGGAAGCAAACCCCTTGGGCTCTATATTTTTGATGAACACTGTACATTCCTAAAATGCTTCGCGCTTGAAGAGATCTATACCGACCTATCTTAAATTGGAACGGATCACAATAAAAAACCGTGGAGGAAGTATTATAGGGTCCTTTAACATTGCTAAGATTTAAGTTATACCCTCTTGAAAAAACACACACGACTAGCCGTGTGGTATTTTAAACGATAACTGAGAACCTCATTCGCTATTATTATTTTTTCAGGAAAAAAATACTATTTGTCTTGAGCTCTTTTTATGTTTCTTCAGCAGCTGGACAAGTATTATGGCTAATAGAAATTATACATACAATTTTTTTCGTATTAGTCGGTTCAAACGCTTGAAGCTTATAATGAAAGAAATCCATGAAGAAAAAAGCATCGATACAAGCATGGTTAGTTTGAAAAGCTTGGATGTTTTATTTTTGACGTTTTATAAACACAAATGGTTGTTTTATTCAGTGCATGTAGCCTCCTTGATATTAAAACGCGGCGGTAATCAGTCACTATAATATATCTTAAATTTGGCCTCAGTTCTGCTGCGAATTTTAGTACTCTTTGTTTGTTCACACTCAAAGCCGCCGGCAGGCGGATTTATTTATCTGGGACATGAAATACGACCAGTCTTATCTCGCTTGATCGCGCCCACGCACAACTGCTTCCACATTTTTCTGGATTGTTGTAGCAACTTGTAGTCCCTTATCACGAAGGTTCCTCGCCAACATGAAATTTAGGCTTGCTAAAAACTGTAGGCATTCTTTTCGATGACCACTCAGCACGCTTGTTGCTGCGCCATCGCTGAATCATCCAGTCCTTTGTGGTAGAAGATCTGCCTAATAAACAGTTTCATTTAGAAGCCCTTTTCTTTCTGACTTTCGTGCCACTACGTGACGGTATCCTTTGTCCTCGTCGCCTTCCGGGCCAGATAACAAAGAGGTAAGCATCGTTTTGTCAATGCCACGGTGAACACTGCCTTAACGCCAGATTTTCACCGAATTTTTTTTTTTTCATTTTTATGTGCCTCTCATATCGCTTGTTGCTTTCGCTTCACTCAACCAAGGAAGCGAAAATCGTTTATCATTATACCTCCTTAGTCTGGGTAGATAGGTTTGGTACTATAAATCACTAAAATATTCTTTTGTGTTTTGTGCTTAACTTAAAAGAAGATAGCAAAATATCGCATTTTTATAAATATGTCTAGGATGTGTTAGAAGTCTAAACGCAGGTAAGAAAAGGCTGTGTAGTCCGTTTTTTTTTCACTTTCATAGTATAGGAGCTTAAACATTGTCATAGCAGAAACCCCAAGAAGGCTGGAACACTTGCAGAGGTAACTTTGTTTCATCTTTTGCTTATGAGTTTATATCAGGTCCGTCACACATTGGCAGCAACAGTGAAGGTGCGAGGAGGCATCACTCAACTTCTGCTCTCTGCAGTGTCCGGAAACTTCCCCGCGTCATGGTCAATTGATGCACTTTGGTGTCTGGCAACAGCCTCTACGAAAGACGGTGGACCCAGCCTGCAGTGCGACCAAGAACAGGGTGGTCCTTCCGCTGAGTTTTCTGGACTCTGTCGTCCAAACTTCACGCCAACAACTTTAAGCATCGGCAACACTGATATTGCTCGCTGTCAAACACGGCCCACTTAAAAAATCATAATAAGCACGATCCTGCTTATTTTTTACCAAAGTACTTGTACAAAACAGTATTTTGAGGACGCATGCATTATAAAGATTTCTTATATCTATAGTTTTCAATTGCTTTCCCAGTATCAAAGGAAGAACTTCGTCACAGTTATAATTTAAGAACATTGGCCTGTTGAACGCCGAGCTAAAAACTGCATCACACGATACATTACTCCCTGTGGAAGATTAAAACTCCTACGACAAATTATGAACCACAAATGATCGCTTACCAGCTACCGAAACACCTAAATAAGGTACCTCATAAAAATGTTGTTGCAATTGGTACGCCGATAATGGATCTTTTCAAATATTTTCGGCTTTTGAAATAATAGTTTGGTTGCATAATCTTTATAACTATTATTATTTTTGCAATGCGTGTATCACAAGTCTTTTTAACCGTGTTTTGATGTTACTGTGATGTTGTCGCTTGATATGTTCATAATGTTACCGTGATGCCTTTTTACATATAGGGTTCGAAGGCTCGTCAATCCTTTGAGGTTTTTTTCCTCGGCCCTCTACAACCTTGCGAAGAATAAATCTCGGCTGTTATTATTATTAATATTATTATTATTATTATTATTATTATTATTATTATTATTATTATTATTATTATTATTATTATTATTATTATTATTATTATTATTATTATTATTATTAT
>JARKHS020022689.1:0-129170 GCA_030143305.2 Amblyomma americanum
TTTTGTGGCCCAAGATGCCATGCTGCATCTAACGCATGACCGCTTTGAACCCCCTCATCCCTGCTCACACCAAAGCCGTTCTTAGATTTTTCCAAGGCTTTCCGCGTTCTCCTCAATTGATATCGGCGCACGAACGTGCGCCTACATTCAGGCCTTCCTCTCCGGATGCACAGCCGAGGACCAAATGGGCCCTCAGGCGTCATCATCATACACCCTACTTTGGGTTGGCACCCAACAGGCCTCTATCGTCACATTTTCCTTATTAATTTACTAATTATACGTTATGTCATTCTGCCCGTGGAATGCTCCGGTGACGTTCGAACTCAAGATTGACACGGTCCTCCACAACCTGAAATGTAAAACCTATATTTCCTACCTGGGCGACATGGAAATTTTCTTCTCGACTTTTTATGAGTACCTTGCTCGCCTCGCTGAAGTTTTGCTTGGTTTGTTTTGTGAGGTTCTAACGCACCGAAGCGACTCAGGCAATGAGGGACACCGTAGTGAAGGACTCCGGAAGTTTTGGTCGCCTGGGATTCTTTAACGCGCACTGACATATCACAGTACACGGGCCTCTAGCATTTCGCCTCCATCGAAATGCGACTGCCGCGGCCGGGATCGAAACCGCGTCTTTTGGATCAGTAGCCAAGCGCCATAAAGTAGCCAAGCGCCATAAGCGCTATGAAGTTTTCCGTACACTTTTCAAGGTCAGACAGTTAAACACGAAGTAATGTTGCTTTGCTTCCACTTCTATCGAAGTCCTTGTACACGTCATTAGTCACAAGGCTATTAAGTCTGATCCTGATAAATTTACTGTTCTACATTTTGCCCGCCCATCATGAGTTAAAGACCTGCGCAGTTTTCTGAGACTGGCATCATACTTCCGTCGAGTCATCCCCAGTTTCACCTCCATCGCGGTCCTTTCGCATAAGCTTCTTGGCATCAGCACGCCCTTCGTTTGGTCTGAACACTGATATCTTCTAGGGGGCTGGATGGCGCATCGGGCACCCCGAAGTGATGCCGCCGGAAGTAAGCGTGCTTGTTACGGAAGTAAGCCTTTGGCAGGGCACGAAATCGGACCTCAGCACGGTTTTTCAGCTTCAGTTTTCGTTTTACACTTAGCATTCCATCTTTTTGCCATTCTCGTCTTTTCCACTACAATCCCTACCTCTTGCGACGTCATCTGCATGTGGAGTCCAGCAAAGTCTTCTGTAAAGACGTTTCAAAATTTAGGGTCCAACGCATCGTAATGGAACGACACTAGCAGACGACAGGACGTCGCTCGTGCCTCTTCTGATCAGCGCTGTGTCGCCCCGTTGCGCTAGCGTCACCAACTCTGCTCTTTGTTGTGATGCACGTTGTCGCGCTCTAAGCCCAAGTTATACCATCAATGGGGGATATATTTAAGAAGGCATAGGTGGAAACCTTTGCAGTTACCATTCTACTGAATTATGTTCACACCGAACCGGAGCGAGGGCGAGGCTACTATCTGGCGACGTGGCGACGCTGTTCTGCTGGTTCACAATAGCACATCGAAAAGGTATGGTACCGCTTTTTCTGAGGAGTGTATCATGTACTGCTTCGTATTGTATCAAATTATGCCCGAATGAGATTTTATTCGTGAGGCTAGGTGCAGTTGACTTCAAACAGCGCTTGTCCCGCGCACTGCAGCAATCGTATTTCTCGCGCTTTGCAGCTGAAACACGGATGTGCTATGGATTAGGTTAAAAGCACGTCTCGAAGGTAAATGACACCGTAAAGGGACAAACATCAGATGCCGTCGATGAGAAGAAACATAGTCCGCCACCAACTCGAAACTGAAACTCCGGCAGCTCAGGATTTCCGCGCCATAGTTCAACTCTTCTTTGTTACATGAAAATTCTGTTTTAAGATGACGTAGCCCCATCGTCATTCCACTACTTCCCCTAATTACGCTGGGCACACAAGAACCAGATAAGAGCATAAGTGTTTAACGCACATACCCCTTTGCCACGGCAGGGTGAGACCTGCATGCATGCCTGTTTTCTTCGGTTTCTGTGAAATTACAGGCTTCCTCATACAATGCTCACATATCGCGTTGATCTTGCTTATTCCTTCGATATTGCAGTGTACGTTACACGAAAACAACACGAATAACTAAGGACGAAAGGGCAAAAACGCGACTTTTTGCATTGAAATACACAGCAGACTCCGAACTTCCGGGACATGCCACCCAACTTCCGCTGCCTTCACTTGCGCCCATTTCGGAAAGCGGGAATGCGGCATCCAGCCACCTAGTGGAGATCAGTGGGTCTCAAGCCTGCAAAGCTGCTTTTGCGGCCCTAAAGTTGGCTGTCACGTCTGATCCGATACTGGCCGCATTGATGACAACGCCACAACAATTTTGGGCACGGACGCCAGTTGACACGGCATTAGGGCCATACCTTTGCAGCGCCAGCACTCGTCGAGCGCGCAAGTGCTGGCCTGCCTAAATCGTACCTTGACTGCAGTGAAACAGAACTAAGCGATTACTGAACAAGAGCGCCTCGCTATTCTCTGGGCCATTTAGAACATTCGCCCTTCTTAGTACGGCTGCCCCTTCACCATTGTAACTGACCATCATGTCTTATGGCGGCTGTCGTCACAGAAGAGCTTGCCCATGCGCCACGGAATCCTTATCTTCCGCCTCCAGAAGTATAATTTTTCAGTCACCTACAAATCATGAATAAAACACAAGGACGCGGATGCGCTCTCTCGCTGCCCCTTCGCCTCGCGACGCAACCTCTTTGCACGACTCCTGCTTCTTCACCACTTCAATGTGCTAATTTGCGTGGCTATCCAAACATTGAGAGCCACCGCCATTGATTTGATGCCCGCTCCCGGTCTCGGCCATTATGCCACAGCACAGCGCCCCACCCTTACCTTGGGGCTCCCATCGATCCTGTAAGTGGCGCTGCGTCGCCTCCAGATGCCGCTTTATGTCGCCAACTTCACTGCTTCAAGCTGGTCGACGGCACCCTTCTTAGGCGCAATCACAGCCCCGTCGGTGACTTCTGAGTACCTGTCATTGCCCGTTAACTGCGCCGTTGCAGGCGTTTCACGACGGCCCCATGGCCAGCCACTCATGCTTCCAGAAAACTTACGACCGTATCAAACACAGTTTCTTTTCACCTGGCCTCTCAACCTCTGTTAGAAAATATTGCATCTTCCATCTCTTGCCAGCACCGCAAACGCTCCACGTTTCCTCCTACGGGCCTTCTACAACCTCTCCGCGGTCCTTTCTCCCACTTCGAAGTCGTTGGCATTGATCGGTACGGTCCCTTACCGTTAACTCCGCCTGGCAGCCGTTGGATCGCCACCGCCGTCGACCACTTAACGGATACGCTGAAACGGCCCCCTTCTTTCCGGCTGTGCATCAGAGATCGCCCATTTCTTCCTGAATATCATGCTTCTGCGCCATGGAGCCCCTCGTGCCCTTATTAGTGACTTCAGCAAGTCCCTGCGTAAAGCCCTTGCCGAAGTTCTTCATGCTTCCAGAACCGTCCATAAAACAGCTTCAGCCTACCACCGCCAGATCAATGGGCTCACAGAACGCTTTCATTGCAGGCGGTCAGATATGCTGTCCACGTATATCCATCCAGACCACACGTATTGAGACCTGAATACTGACGCCTGAATACTGACGACTGTCAAGCCCCAGAGAAGCACCAATCAATTCAACGTCTGCGAAGTCTGTTTCTTCCCCGGCGTTGAAAAGTTGCTATGGGCTCCTGTTCCCACCCCGGCATGTGCGAAAAATTCCACAGCCGCTTTATTGGTGTGCACACTACTCGAACAGACGTCCCCTGTTGTACTATCGCGTTGCCACTGTCCATCCTGTAAATGACCGTCGTTGCCGCGGTGCAGAGATTGTGTATGTTTCGCGCTTAAAACCCTTCGCCCATCGCCCTACTTCGTTAAAACCTGCGCCCGGGCCGGTCGCTTTCATCGATGAGTGA
Source organism: Amblyomma americanum (assembly GCA_030143305.2). NCBI lineage: Eukaryota > Metazoa > Arthropoda > Arachnida > Ixodida > Ixodidae > Amblyomma > Amblyomma americanum. Next base: position 3,978 of record JARKHS020022689.1, read on the forward strand.
AGGAAGTTGTTGTTGCCTCTGAAAGTGTAAGCACAATGTGCGAGCTTAGACTTTATCTGTAGATATTCATCTCCATGGCGCATCTTCGTCTTCGGAGAAGTGGCCGCCATACTTTCGAGTGCCAATAATGCTCGTTTCGTCCTCAATCTCAAAGTATATCTAATATTAGGCATTAAATCATGTCTGCTAAAAATAGAGTGATCTGTGTAAAACACTTCTTTGCACACACCGGAGCAATGAAACGACTCAGATGGGTGATGCATGACAGTAGTGACTACCAATCATCCCTTTGGTGCACATAGGACCGTGGATACGTACCGTCCTGCTTTTTGGCCCATCTGAACAGACACTTGCTGCAGCGCTTCTGCCGCATGCGCATACACGCAATAGTCTAGTAGGACTTGGTGCAGGATCTCACTGCTTGCATTTTTGGGGTTTTAGTGGCGCTGTCGAAGCAGCCGCGGAAGCGCTAGTAGCGCTCGTGCTAGGCCAGCGGCCATTAAACTATCTCATTGCCATCAGTCGTCTCTTGTGATACTACGGCTGGCCGTCACGTAACATTTGATGTAAGGTGCGGAGTTCATCCCCATCCTGGTCCGCGTGCTTCGGCGCATGCGAGAGCTGTGGTCGTCGGCCGTGCGTTCTTGGTCTGCGTCGCCCGGCTCTGCCCCAGCCTTTAAGACCCGAACCGATCTCGCCGTTCTTCCCCCACCCCGCCCACCGCCCAGACCACTCAACACGTTGAACTGAACCTGACTCAAGGACCCGACCCCACCGACCCGAGACGCTGCCCACACGTGATGACACCGTTCCCCTGCCCATACCATTCGGCGCGTCCTGGGGCCCCGGCCGTCGGCTCCTGGTGATCTACGGCCAGGAAGCTTCGCGGGCCAGGAATCATTCCGCGATGTCCTTCATCGTGGCGGCGAGCCCCCCGCCACTTTCTGCTTCTTGTCCCGCCATCATCTGAAGCCCATCGCCACTTCGCTCGTCTCTTTGTCATCGATCGGGACGATTGTTCGGTGGCCTTGTGTAGTGTGATGAAGAAGGCGAAGTTGGCAGTGGTCCGAGACGGAGAGCTCGCGCTAGGCCAGCGGCCTTTAAACCATCTCATTGCCATCAGTCATCTCGTCTCATACTTCTGCTGGCCGTCACGTAACAATATATATACGATCATATACAATACGCTGTTTGCAGCTAACAGTTTACTGCCAATTGAAGGCCAGGGTTTTTAGAGTGCAGTGGTCTTTTGGGGCAGTCATAGAAGGCTGGATGGAAGACTATATGATAGAGAAAAAGGGGTATGACTGTACCAGCGATTCTTCTTTGGAGCTGTATAACATGTGAAAGAGCCTTTCTTGATCAGATGTTGCAAGATTCGACCTTGGCGTCTGCACTTTGTAACTGCGTGGTTTTGACGGTGCATACCGGGTTGTTTTCTATTCCCGTCTAATAGTGCTGCGTTCTACGAATAAAATTACTTGTCAGTTTCGTTCGTGCTCTACCCTGTATCGGGCGTGCGTTTTTTGGCGCAGCTTTACCATGTCAGATGTAATTCACCAACTAACCTGACATGTTCTACCTAAACGTTGAAAAAATCTTGCCTTTTTCTGCAGGCCCGGCATTTATCATATTACTGAATGTCAGGCTACTTCTACTTGCACATTGCTGCATTACCAAGACGACTTATCTTGTAGTTCACGTCAACTGTTTTGAAGAGTTGACAATGGCAGTCTCTTTGTCCCGGTAAGCCAATGATGCTGGAAAGCCAATAACTGTCAATTCCTTTGTACGATTCAGTTTAATCTTGAACTAGGCATCACCGTTGTGAATTTTCCCCGTGAAAAAACACACATATCGGGCATGAGTGCTCTCTATAGGCTCTCACATAATTCGTGTCCGCCTCTTTTGTTGTGTCCGAGTAAGAAAAAGATGTGTTCAACGCTTCCTTTGAACACATAGACCTCCCTCATCGCTCACGTTGCGTACCGACGAATGGTAAGTCCATCACAACGCATTTCATGCAGTCCGTGTATACGTAATGAGCTTCTTCCCCAAGGTCATCAACTGGAAGTAGTTGGGGAAACATATCAGAATAGACTGTTCATTGTTAGCGTTCTAAAGCTACACAGTGCTTTATGAGAAGAGTACGCATTTGAAGGTTGATCTGACCATTACCCCTCAAGCATCTTTCTCAATTATACTGAACCGAGAAACTTGAAACATTGTCAGTTGTGTTCTGTTGAAATACTACCGCTCTTCTTTCTTTTGAAATCATTTCGTTGGGAACATCCTGACACGTAACATCCTAGGACAAGCTCTGCAACAATAGGAAACGAACAGGGCTGATGCTGTATACATGTGGCCGTCAAAGATCACGTCCCTTGTCAGGATTCTTCACATTAAGGCTTGTTTCTTGCTACCCTTGAGCGAAGAAGATACGCTATATATCTTTCGTCCGGGGCTCAACACTTGACGGAGTTCTTTCGAGCAGCGGTCTGCGCACGCGCAAGCAAGCAGCACTAGGAAGGAGGAATAAATCAGAATTGTATCACATCGCAGTACTACCTTGTTTTAGCGTATCAAAGCGGCCGTAATATAAAGTAAAGAACTGCAAGTGAATTCCAGTACCTATAAGTGATTTTGGTGAAAGAGGCAAACCACAGACAAAGGCGGATTCGTCTTGGATATTCGAGGCTTGAGAGCCATTGTTTGCCAGTGTTTTCAAGTTACAAAATGAAGTGACGGCGTTCTCCTTAATGTAAAATTAGGTTATACCCCGCAATATCAGTCTTACTTGACGGAAGTTGTTGAACGCCCACCATTCTGGCGTGCGTATGTTCTTTTAACTAGCACGCTCTAGTTGAATAAATCTGTAGTTTTTCTAGCATATAGCGCAACATGCCGAAAAGGCCTTCTCGACGTTCAGTACTTTTAACAGAAAGCAGCTCACTGCACTTACAGCTAGCAATATCCAAAATTGCGAGTGTTGTTCAGAGCCACGCAATCGTTTTGCCGCTAGTTGTCTATTAATGCATATTCGCTGATGATTGCGTTATCTACTGTCCTATTACTAACCGCGATGACATTTTGCTTCTTTAGTCTGACATTCAGCGCGTACTAACCTGGTGTAATACATGGCTAATGTCCTTAAATGTCCAAAAAACATCTCTGCTATCACACCACCGACGTCATTCACAACCATCTTCAAGATATCTAATCGTGAATGCCAAAATCGCTTCAGTATTAACTTACAAGCATTTAGGCATCCATTTGACACCTGATCTAAATTGGTCTTTTCATGTATCTCGGATTACTTACGAGGTAACTCGCGTCCTTGGTTACTTTCGTTGAACCCTGCGACTAGCACCCCCATCAGTGAAATCCCTTGCTTACTTAACTCTTATCCGTCCCAAATTAGAATATGCATGCGCGATCTCGGACCCTCATCAAAATAACCTTTCCACTACTCTCGAATCTGTACAGAATCGCTCAGCTGGTTTCATTTTCTCAACCTATTCTTTTCATGTAAGTGCAACTGAACTAAAACGCATTGCTCATCTCACAACTTTAACGAACCGCCGAAAAATTTTCAGACTGTGTCTGTTTCATAAATTCTATCATCATCCACATCTCAACTTCATTATCAGCCCCGCACATTGCATCTCCAATCGCACAAACCACGGGAAGGCAGTCTACCCTCCCCCTGCCCGCACTTCTGCGCATATCATTTTTCGTTCATACAGCAAGGGACTGGAATGACCTGCCAAACGCCATCGTTGATAAGATCGACTCATCGTCATTCAGAAAGTACACAGAAGAAATTTACTGCTGAAATTCCACCTCCTCATGTAATAAACCTTCAACGGGGCCTTTGAGGTATTAATAAAAGAATAAATAAATAAATAAAATAAATCCTTTCTTAAAAAGGGGGGGGGGGCGGGCACTGCATTTTCACCAACCAGGAGAACGTTATTTGGAGTTGGGGACGAAATCAATATAAAAAATAAAATATTGTTCTGTATAAATAATTGGAATCTAAATAATTCCCCAAATATTAAAGAAATAAGCTGCGAGAAATACTGCCCTTATATGACAACCAATGAATTATTCAAACACCGAGCGGCTGATATGCATCAAGCCGTAATGGAAGCTGCGGTAATATTTCGGTCACCCGATTATGCAGCTTTCGGCACTTGTCGAGTGTTGACTTATCTAGGGGAATATATTTAAATATTACAAATCTTTGAGGATTAATTCCTGTGTTCCGTGTGCGATGTCATTGCGCGTTAAAGTTTCCCAGGTGGTCGAAATTACTCCGGAGTCCTCCAGAACATCCATTTTCTCACTCTCTATCCTCTTTCACTGCCGCCTTACCCCGGCCGCGGTAGCTGTGCTCAGCCGGAATAGCCGGGTCCGAATCTTACCACAACGGCCACGTTTTGATGGAGGCAAAACTCAAAAGGCACCCGTGTTTGGCGCGATTTCAGTGCACCTTAAACAATTCCAGGTTGTCGTACCTGTGTTATCTGGCGTCCCACAGGGGTTCGTTTTGAGTAGTGTGCTTTATTCTATTTATATAAATGACTTTTCTGGTCATATAGCCAGCCGTAAGAGATTGTATGCTGATGATTGCTGTATTTACCGCGAGGTCACTAATGCGATGGACTGTCACACTTACGGATCTCCCTGAACTATGTGTTACTTTAGTGCCACTCCTGGAAGATCTTCCTTTATTTATCCATAATGCAGACAGATTTTGCAGCATGAATAAAACGCACACAGAAGACAAGGAACAAACAAGACTGGACTTACAGACCGGAGGCTCCTTGTCTTTTGTGCGCATTTTATTCATGCTGCGAAACTTGTCTGCATTATGAGCAGCAACCAGCTAGCCCAAACCACCATGATACTTCAATATTTATTTATCCACATGTAATCTTATGAGGCTTACAACTAAAAAACAACTAATGCTTGCTAATTAGGTCATGCATGAAAAATGCCTATCCTTCGCAAAAGAATACAATTATCTAGCGGTAATTTTTTTCCGTGAACTTCTGATGCATTGCCCATGTGCACTACAAAAAATTGAAAGCAAGCTGAGGTTTAAACTTCTTCCGACGACATTTTAAGACATGGTAAACCTTGAACGCATACAGGCATGTGCGACCTTCTGCTCAGCAGCTGAGCGCCATAGCGACTGACGCAATGCAGCGGCTACCCCTTTATTGTATCTGTCGTTTCTTACAATGCTGCGATCTGTACTCGGCTTTGGTTTCTGCTATCACTTTGTAATTTTTTCGCTCCCTTATAAGCAGATTTTTTAACTTCAAAATATTCTTATTTAATCCTTTCTGTCGTAAAAGGTAGTATCAGGCGTTGTTCCAGGTAGTACGTGCTGAGTGATATTTCGCCTGCAACGAGAAGCTAAAACGATGTCAGTAGGTTGTGTCAGCTGGTTTTTAGCATTCAGGTGCCTCTGGCCGAGCTTTGATGGCAAGCATGCCACCTTCATTCAGTGGACAGTCATTCACAATGTGTCTGTATCAAACGGCAATCACTGCACGTAAATTTATCGAGGCTTCAGATGTTATTCGGTAAGTGTTGTACGTGTAGTGTACAAAAGTGAAGACAAGCAATTTTTTTTTTCAGGTTACGCTACGTCGCCGCTGTTACAAAGGGTGCCGGAGTTGGAAGCGCGTAATGCTGAATGCAACTGCTGTAAATACTGGTGTGAGTATTGCTGTAATCAGAAATGACAGGAATGAGTTTAATTTAATGCTATTTGCTCCTTTCTTTGTGGTGTCAGTATCCTCCTAGTGACATATGGTCACGTTGTTATGACGACCAACCGGTAGGTAGGCGGAAAAAGCTGCGAAAGTAAGCTGTTTACTAAATCGAAGTTGTGCCCCCAATAAAATGAAAGCTTTGCAACCACTGAGACCAGACTCACCCTAGATTTTGACCGCTTTTCACTTAAAAATCATTCGGAACTTCCAAGATGTCTTAAGTACATTGTTGCTGAGAGTTCCGAACGTTTTGGAGGAATGACTGCGCAGCAAAACGACATTTTACTGACAATCTAGTCCAGCGGTGGTCAAACTGCGCCTCCTCGTTGATCCAAGTGCAGCTCGCGACTTTCTGGCACCTGTGCACCCCCTCTTTCCATATCTGCCTCTAAAGACAATTTCTCTCATCTTGTAGAAGAAAGGAGCACTCAGGCGGCTGATGCCATTTGCCGCCATCTTTCGGAGAATCCGCGAAGCGATGTGTCTTGCAAGAAGTAAAAAAATATTTTCACGCCTGACTTTATATTGCAGCTCTTCACTAAAAACATATTTCATGGCGTTTGCGTATGCTTGTCTGGACAGCCCTGCTCTAGTGTCATCAAAAAACACAAGTGTAAGCTAACCAGCTCCGTGCGGAAAACAAAAAAAAATTAATGAAACTACGTGCCTGCGGTTAACAAAGCAAGAAGCAGTGAAAAAAAAACTTGACTCATCACATGGTATAAGCTGGACTTAGATCTACAATAAAATCATGATTGTAGCCTGCCTGCTGTTATACTATGAAGGGCAATCTCTAAGAATGTTTCTGAATATGAATGGAGTACTGCCGAGTGGACTAACGAACGAAGGAACGAAAAATCGGCCTGCAGTCCCGGAGAACTATGAGCATGTTATAAGATAGCTGTTTAAAATGAAAACAAAATAATATTGATTGCTCTTTCAATATATTTTCATCACTTCAATGCAGCTAGCTCAACCACTGTATTTTGCTATTAATGAGCCGATATGCCTCTATCATTCAACGTCAATAAGTTCTCAGCTATATGTGGGCACAAGCTATGTACATGTCGACTTTGCAGTAAAAATATTGGCAAGCCCAAATAAGCTGTACACGCAAACTACAGTCGGCCCGACTTCAGCGATCGTGTGGCTGAAATTACCTTCATACCTACATTGGTCCCTTGGTACCTTGCTCATTACCGGTGGACGTGCTGACATAAAGAAATGTACGTTCCAGAGAACAAAAATTTTCGGCAAAACTGAAATGTCGCGTCTGACGCAGTGCTGCAGTCCGTCCGTCACTGGCCGAAGCTGTGCTCAAGAAGCCGGCATACTTGCATCCTACTATGCAGGCATTATACGTCCACGGCACGACCACTGCTATGCTCGAGGAGGCACGACCACTGCTATGCTCGAGGAAGCGGCATGCTGTTTCCACATTTGCCATCTATACATAGGAGGATAATACGCGCAGTAACCTGCCAGTGTTACGCTAGGGCCGGCTCAACTTGCAGAAGCAACGTTGGCCGCACGTGGACTATATACGGCGCTCCAAATAAAACTGACAAGGTAGCGCTGTGGGCTATCCATACTGGGCTCATCTCCCACTATGCGCAACCGATGTTGTCCCCACTCAGGCTACCTACCCCTCACAAACAACGACCGGCACCTTGGAGCCCCTTTTGTCTCACGTAATCAAGCACAAAGTGCTTTATCGAAGGTTGCTCATGTGGTTACTCACTGAAGTCACGGCGCAGTGAAAGCAGGACAGCCTGTCAGTAACGCCGGAGTTCCGCAAGGTCCTGCACATACCCAGTAATTCTGGACAAAAGTTTTCATGAACGAGAAGCAATTTATGGGCGCAATTTTTTCATATAATACAAGATTTTACTATAACAATCAACATTTCTTCAGATCACCTGACGGCAGTCTCGAAATTATTTTTTTGTTCTAATAACTTTTTTGCTATCGTCAAAAGTGTTCCCAATTGGTTTTATATGTGAGTCTTAACGGCTCGATGCGACCGATGGAGGCAATTTCAAAGAAAAATTTTGCTGCATATCAGAAGAATGGACCATTGCCAAATCACTCTAAAGGTATCTTACAATTTTCAAATTTTCAAAATTTTTGTACGAAGTTGCCAGACATGAATATATTCAAGGACTGAAAGGAAACGCATAAAAGAGTCGTAGCATTGGAGTTGCAGGTAGAGTTGCCCCTTGTTATTCACAGCACGAACTGTGCCGTTTCACGTGTATTGCAGCTTTCAGTAAGCCCGCCCAGGCAGCTTTTGAAATGACTTCGTTGGTTTCTCCCCGTCGGGGCTACTTGTTGGATTTTCAACTATGCATGTGACGACCGCTGCCTCCTTCGCGCAATATTTCTTTTCTGCTTCATATTCCCGTGGAACCTCAGTGACACCAGTAAAAAACAAAAACAAAATCGACTGCTGTAATAACAAATTTTAATCGCGCAATGAGCAAAATGAATTTTGCTATGCAGCACTTTCCTGGACTTGGTGTGAGAGAGCAGTAACATACAGCTGCACGCTCCATAACTTCTACTGCGCCCACATGCTGCTGTGGTAGTGGGTACATTTACTGCTTTGTTCAGCTCGATGACGCATTCTAGGTAGCACCGGAGAATCAGTCAAATTTTCATGAGCTTTTGCGTTTTGTGGGTGCAGTTTGTCTAAAAATATTCTAGCTGTCCACAGTTGGGCAGTTGTGTTTTCTATGCTGACAAGGAAGGCTCACGACATTCACTGTCACTCGCGTGTACGAAAAACGGGTTCCTGGGTTTTTGCATACGCAGTGCAAGAGGCTGGAACCAAGTTGAGTCCAGCCGCCGCAGTGGCTGAGTGGTTATGGCGCTCGGCTGCCGGCCTGAAAGACGCGGGTTCAATCCCGGCCGCGGCGGTCGAATTTCGATGGAGGCGAAATTCTAGAGGCCCGTGTACTGTGCGTTGTCAGCGCACGTTAAAGAACCCCCGGTGGTCAAAATTTCCGGAGCCCTTCACTACGGCGTCTCTCATAGCCTGAGTTGCCTTGGGGCGTTAAACCCCTATAAACCAAAGCATGTTGAGTCCAGCGGTAGATAAAGATTCTACCATTCTGAAAAAGTGTTTCTGTGGCAATAACATTTGTATCTAATCACCATTTTCTGGTGTTTTTTTTGTATACTACTGGTGTTAAATACGCTTCTTCCTTTTCATGTCAGGCGGCTTGCGCCAGCAGCTTCTCTACCGGCACCTGATTTGCATCTCTTTTCTTTGTAGGCCGTGTCACAAAAGGTTTTCTGTGACGAGTAATACTGCGTGCACTGAATACCGTCGTCCCAACGCTCAGCTATCCTTTTGTATCAAAGCTGCTTGGCATCGCGCCACTTAGACCCCTGCGTTTTTCTGCCTTGATGCGCGTAACATTCAGACGGGAACAGTTCATACTATGTGATTAGTCCGCGTGGAGAAGTAAAGCCATATAAAGAAAGCGTTACAATTAGGAACCATCTCAGCGTAGTAAGCTTTCTGCTGAGCGAATATTTCTCCTTGTTCGAGATACAAGCACTGTGGTCTGTACAAAGACCCAGTGCAACTTCCTCATTAAACGAACCAGTCTACCAGGAAAGCCATCAGGTAGGCTATCAATGGGCAATGCAAGGTCAAACTCAACAATTCACTGATTTATAATTTGTGGAGAAAAAAAATGGCATTTAAATACTTATAGCATGCAACTTTGCGTTCTGCGGTAGTCACATCAACAGCCGATCTGATTGAAAGTTTACCAGGCCGGCATCATTTAAACCCGCCTTAAAACAAGTGCACGTATTCTTGCTTTTGCTATTTTAGGTGTATTGATCGTGTTGCTGAAAAGGTAGACTGCCAACGTAAATGAAATACAGCAAATTTCGAAGGACTCAAAGCGCTGGAAATTTTTCAGTTTGCGGGCAGAAAAAGTAATTTCACTACAGCTATTTTTAAAGCACGCACTGTGCTATGACGGGTCTCCAATTTATATACACAAAGCTAATTTAATTTCGTTCTCTCATGGTTGCGAAGCAGCTGCAGGAATATTATTCGACACGACCGCAGTGGTCGATTTTACGCCTGTATTAATTTATTAAACTTTTTAAAGGAAATCCTATAATTTCGAAATTAGATGTAGGGACATTGCGCAGTTGTGCGCAGATTACACGCAGCAGTAAAGGGTGTTGTCCACAATCCACTGGAGGAAGCGACTTTCATTATGTGGGCACAACTTGAATCACCGGAGCACACTGCTGTAGTCCCGGGGCATTTCTATAGCAGAAGGCGCACTTCAATAACAAAGGCATATGCCGCACAGTGATGGCACCAATTAGGCGCCATCTACTACTGCTGTACTAGTGAACCACATATCTGCATGCTCTGACTCCCCGTCTACGTGTAAAGTCCAAAAGAAAAGGTGTTTTGATGTGTTTTGTGGCCTCTTACGACAACTACGGCTTGAAGAGTCCGGCAAGACAACAATCAGTAAATAGTGTCAAATTTTCCATCTCGGATGCAATCCTGCGCGCCTTTCATGCAACGACAAATGAAGGCTGCACAAGTGCTTACAGCGCGTCTCGCTATAAAACCTTCATGCCATAAGTTTCACTTCACAGCTGTCAGTTCTGATCTTACTGGGTGGCGAAAAAAAACAGAATGTGACCGTATTATTACCGCTACTTCTAACTTAAAATTTTTACATAATAAAACTGGTCATTAGTTAATCACAAACACGCAGAAATTATTTTCATTGCAATAGTAATAGAACCACAAGGAGGTTCAGTTTCACATACGCAACATGGCCTTGCAGGCCCTTTAGGGTAAAAAGATAAGTTACACTTTTGGGCTCCTTGCTGAATTCTGGCCTTTCCGCACTCAAAACGGTCGAGGTCACCATCCTTGTCGATATCGAAGAACGGCACGGCGTACTCGAAGTTCTCGAGAACCTGCAGAATAAAACCCGATTGGTAGCCATGCCTGCCAACTAAAACTATTTTCCTGTTGTAATTAAGGTTAAGTTTTTATTAAGCTTAATGTAAGCAGCACAGGCTAGGAGGGACACCGCAGTGGAGGGCTTGGCGGAATTTCGATCACCTGGGGTTCTTCAAAGTGCGCTTACATCATATAGTACATGGGCCTCTAACATTTCGCCTCAATCGAAATGTTACCTCCGAAGCCGGGATGGAACCTGCGTCTTTCGGGTCAGCAGCCGAGGACCATAGCCACTGAGCCACCGCGGCGGCTGAGGTAATTTCGTTAGGCGTAAAAGACAACGAGTAGTATGGATTGCCACCTATCTCACTCCGCCATCATGCTTAAAATACAACTACGGCCATGAATTCCTTGCGAAAGCTTCCGATTGGGAAAAAATGCCTGAAAAGAGAACAAAACTCAACCTGGAGATATATCCGGAAGCAGACGTCATCTGAAGGAACCACACAAAAAAGACGAATGGTCACACGGTGCACACTTACCACGAAACAGAGGCGTGGCTTACTTGTGACCAGTCTCCACGCCGTGCTCCTTCATTGGATTTTTTGTTTTTCGTCTGATTCCTTCATTAATTCGTATAGCAACTAGATGACAAGATTTCTCGAATAAGAAAACAATACTCTTCTGCAAAGGTTAGGGAAGAGAACACTCTTGGCACCTCTGTTACGCCTCTCCTCCAGAGAGCAACATTTTTGTGCTCGCTGCTATTTTGATTTTGGTGATTAACATTACATAATTTCAATTTGAAGTTGTGTTATTTATTATTTTTGTCAGTTGTTTATTATCAATTTATAGTGTTGACAGTTCATTTCGTATACACCCCGATTATCACTGTTATTGATGAAGTTTACTTTTCTTTGATGTTAACGTTTCTGCTGTGTGCATTTTGTTCCTTATGCTTTGTGTTGTGTGTTCCAGCTCTGTTGTGTTTTGCAGAATGGGGTCAGTCGTAGTGGCATTTCGTCCTTTGCGTAGAGACAGCCGGCAGCATATCAGGGAACAACCTTCCTTTAATGTCCACTTAAATAAAGAATGATGAGTTCATGCTTATAATCACAGGGCAGGGCTGAGCACTCTTTACGACTTCGACGAGCCTCTTAGCATGAACAAAGGTACATCTCGCTTTTGATGAGTACGTTCCGTCAATAGTGAAGTCCTGGCTTACGTCCCTCAGAAAAGAGAAGTACAAGTTCTACTTCCACCGATACCGGAGGCGGTTTGTACCAATTTCAGGTGCCACAACGCTAAATAAGTTTCATCGTTAGTAATAGCACGTCATTCACCTATACTTCGTATGTAAAGTCAAGCACGAAAATTTAAGGAATGCAGATTCGGAGAAAACAATATTTTCTAGCACTGCCTAACTGTAAAATTCGTTGGTTATTGTTGTGGCGATAGTTGGTAGCTATGTACTTATTTAGTATGCTTCTTCGTTGAAAGCCTGCTTTGTCTGACTGAGCTGAAAAACTGAAAAAAATTTGACCCGTGTCCGGTATACTTCTGTTCACGGCTGTATTTTCGCGTGATTTCAAATCTGCCGCATTGCTGTGCGCTACCAACATGCCACTCCATTCCTCGCGGTTAAGAGCGCTTCAAAACTGTCAGTTCTTATTTGTTCTACTGACCTGCATTTCGGCCAGTGACGTAATAAGCAATTTCCGCAACTTTTCAAATGACGACAATCGCATATGAGGGCACTGCTTAGGGACTCTAGCTGCTCATCGAGCAGAAATTTTAAAACGATGTGTTGGCTCAGATCCCCAGGTGTTGGAAAATATTCCGGAACTGTCTATTGCGGCATCTCTCTCTCTCTGTCCTCTTTTGCTAACTCCGTGCTATCTTCACAATGGAATGCATATTGCAACCACGCAAAACGACGAGGGACAAAGAGAAGAAAGCACAGTACAATACGCGCTCTTTGTTCCTCGTCGTTTTGGCGGTTGCAATATGCACTCCATTATTAACCACCGACTTTGCCTGTTACATGCTCTCTTCAGTCAAGGCGCGGTTGAGCTCTCCACCGAAAAGTGAGACAAAAACGGAACCTTTCATTTCCCAATAACCAATCATTTTTTTAGCAAGAATTACCAAAGCAGTGAGCACACAACTCGGTTGTAATTGGTGCTCGTTTTTTACAAAACGAATCCAGGAGTAAAAGTTGATTTCCGTGTTAATTTTTTAAACACTGAAGAAAAGCAAAATAGATTTAGTTTCGTGAAGTTACACTTATAGTTATTAAAAGTTATCTCCGTCAAGTGCAAGTACATTTTACACATAAGTGTACAGTGACACAACACTGTCATTTCTGTTTCTGCATGCCAAATGATGGTCTTGAACATTAATGGCGTCAAATACGTGTCTTGTAAGAATCCATTGTGTTACAATTGGAAGACACTGTACAATTGTCAAAAACACAACCAAGGTGCGAGCTTATTACAGTCATGAAATAAATGTTTTCAAGCAAAATTCCTCATACAACGTGACACTGCCGAGATTGCGAGTGCGTGCAGTGGCACACAGGAAAGCATGTACGGCTCAGCGGTCTTCCGGAATAGTTATGAGTTACTGCTCTATTCTCGACACGTGCAGTGTTCATGTGGTGCACACGCGCCGCCTATTTTCACTTTTGTCCTATTTCCAACCTCACAGCCGCGCTATAGTCCACAACCGGCACTAAAGTTAATGGATACATCAGCCCTCAGCAAAAGACCTGAGCGCCTGCTGGCGTGTGCTAGCCACCTGTTCTGACTGCAGGCGCGGTTGGCGGAGCTACAGTTACTTCTTTCAGTAGGAAAAAAATATATATCATGTTAAATCAGAGAAAAATCCCCGTTTTCTCAGCATCCATCCAAAAGTGACTTTTGCCTTTTAAAGAAAATAAGCTTTTATTTTCTTAATATAGACCTCCTACCAAAATGCACTACGCTTTGACGTTCGTTCCTTCACATTCTGGCGAAACTCACTTGAAGTTAATGAATTTTATATTAAAACACTTTCCAGCTGATTGTTAGTTTGCTGCCTCTCAAGGTTTTGCCAGCTTTGCACCGAAAGCACTGATGACGTCAAGAGGTAAACAATTTAGAGCGTGTGTAAAAAAAAACATTCTTTACTTCCTGTCGTAAGTACCACGTACCGAGGGACAACTCTTGCTGATCTCCCTCTTTATTTCCTTCCCTTCGCATCTCCCCCTGTAAGGAGAACCAAGTCGAAGACATGTTTTCTGACATCAACTGTTTCTCCCGCTCTCACTTTACTTTTCTTCTTGTTGCAACTGGAAAACGTCTAATGCCTACGAGTGTTCCCAAAGAACCAGGGCAGGTGAAATAGGATTTAGAGGGAGATCGCTTAATATAGAAGTTACAATGTAATATTGTGAGAGAACGGAGATTTAAATAAGAGAGTGCGCCTAGCACAGCTTGCCAAAAACTTTCTCAGGAGTCGAAAAGTTTAGTAGCCAAAGCTACATTGGCCACGAACTCGCAGTTTCGCGGTGCTCGCAGTCCCACGTGACCAACCACGTGACTGGTCACGAGCTCAACCGCGTGACGAACCACGTGACCAGCCACGGCGCCACCTCCTCGCAATCAAAATTAACCAAGGTTAGCGAAGCTGTGCCTTTTTTTAGCTACGCATATCCTGGCATAGCCGAGCTAAGCCACTGTCATTTTTTTTCTGAGCTAGTAGGGATGATGTTCTGCAACCGGAATAAACTTGCTGGGCTTTGCTGAAGAGTAAATAAGGCAAGTATCAAAACAAGGATGCTGGAAGGCCGTGTAAATGTTGTAGCTAAGGCATGCACAAGACTAGACTGTTTCAATGTTAGGTTTTTTGAGCAAGCCCGCTGCCTCAGACAGCGGTCTATACTGTAGCGTCTGTGTCGGTCTTTGCGGAGAATGCGGTTTCAAACCACCCGGAACAACGCCAAGTTGTCAAATAATATCGGTTGACGAACGGCGAGTAAGAGATTAGAAGCCTTTATTATGGAGAAATCTGGGAATGAATACGCGAGCGCACTATGTGCCGCTTTTGAGAAAAAACAGTGATCATGTTTCTACTATATGTAAAGTTTTTTATGTCGCCTTTTCGTGCACATCAGGACGAAACCTTTTGAATAAAAATGGCATTGTTCATACTGGGTGCACTTTCTCAGCCCATACTTTTTCCTCTCTTTTATACCGTTCTGGTTTCCGGTTCAAATTATTTTATGATAAACCAGTGAAAAAACCGCGAGCGTGTGTTGAAGGTAGCATGCTTCAAATCTTCTAAACAGCTGGATGGTTTTTCTTACTTTCAAGTGATATTTACGCAAACGGAAGATATACTCGTTCTCACAGAGTCAAGAAGCGAACGAATACTGAGTAGTTCGCGGCTGCGCAAACCTCATCAGCATATAATGCTCAAGCCTTACTGAGATGGCGTAAGCCGACTTTGTTTTGTGGCTACCTATGGCGATTATGCTTCTTTGGTGAGCCAAGTGAGCCAATCGACTATAGCACCAAACTTTTGGCGTTGTTTTTTTTTTGCGAGAAGACTCCTTCTAAAATTGAACCTCACCAGTACACGTAATATCATTGACAAGCGACGACTGTGTATTCTAGGATTGAAAGTAGTTAGTGAACCTAATACAACTAACAGTAGATGCTCCTAGTTTAATGTTCTAGTAAACGTGTGCTCATTACTTTAATTTTACCCCACCATTCACGGTGATAACTATCAACATTTCCGATATGAGTCCCTGTACACTTCACAAATGAACTAATATGGACGTCGGCAGCTGGGTGCTTTTAGTCCAGTGTTAATCAGAAGGCGCGTAACAGTGAACTTACCTTGAAAGCATCTGGGGTATAGTGCTTTAGCTGGTGCTTCGCTTTAGAGCACGCAAGAGGAAGAGCTATCAGTAAGCTACGGACGCTAGCTAGCATTGCTGCAAAAAACTGCACCATTCTAGCACTGAAAAAGCAGTCTACTGAGGTGTGCGGATTTTGGGAGCTTGTCGGGCTATACGCGATATGCGGATGATATGTCCTTACGACTGTTGCTACCTGGAAGACCTGGTCTGTTCATTCGTTTGATGTTTGACCTTTCCACTTCTTTTCAATGCCTGGCTCGTGCATACCTGTAAACCAAATAATCACGCCGCTAATTACGCATCAGATAAGTTAGGTTTTTTCTTTTGTTTCGCTGTCATGGAGCCTGATTCATAAAGCAAAGCATCAGTTTTATTTCTAAATCATGATACTCTCGTTCCCTGTGTAACTAATATTGTTATTAATAGCTGTTTAGTTCTTATTGGCCATCTCTAATATTACCACAACTGCGTTCATGCCCTCGTAGTAATTTAATCCTGGTTGCGTCGAGTGTCTGGGACGTTGTGTGCATGCTATTGTTTCTGGCCCGTGAGTACCTAGCCTGACTGACTTTGTCGCTGTCGTGGGTGTTTTCTAATCAGAGATCCAGTAAATTCACCGCACGTGTTTGAGTACCTTAAAGTCCCGCTCAAACGTCACGTTTGCTGCCACTTAGAAATAAACTGCCAGCAGCAGTGAAGCACAGCATTCCTGAGCATCTAGATCCCTCATAATTTCCTATTCTATAGCGCTGCCTGTCTCTTGTCAGTATCGTTGAGCGGAAAACTCAAACTTAATGTTTTCTATTCTAATTGATGGCAAATCCCATAATGCAATGAGATGCTGCACAAACACGTTTTTAGCTATTGACTAGCACTCCTGCGCGTGGTCAAATTTCACTTGAACAACAGTTGCCGCGCTTCTACTGACTAGGTAATAACGACCGCAAAAAAAAGTAAGCGGTGTGTACCAAGCTTTAGGTGTTTTGCGCCAAGCGGGTTTTGGCGGCACTCTCGAAAAATTAACGAATTTGTCTGATTGCTGCCGTGAGGAGCAGCACTGTTTTTTTACATGACATCGGCGCGACAATAGCGCGCCGCGAAAACCGGCGTCGCCGTATAGTTTTGCCGCATGAACTTGAGTATTACAAAGCTGTCACCAAGCAGGCAGAGGAAAATGAGGCAGACAAATTGGGAAGGAAGAGTAGGGCAAGAAAGTATCATCATGAGGAACTATTCCAATGGTGTAAAGGTAACCTGGGCCTTGCTCGCATTATCGCTTATCAGGTGGCACCGCCTTTATGCTGTCACTATCCCCGTGAGATTGTTATTACACTCGAATTAACGCTGGGCATACAATGCTAGACATACAGCATCAAGATACGCTGTACAGGAGTTTACAGTGTAAAACATTGTAAACATAAAGAAGCGGATGGATTTTGCGCGAGTGTAGCGAGTTTCTATTCTCCAAAAGTTGAGGTTAGTGTGCTTTTCTAGAGCCGTTACACACTGACTTGCATATTTCTGCTGGTAGACGAGGCAGCACCCTCGCCCTACATTTTTCTATCTATAGTCGGCCACAGAGACCACGGGACATGTTATCGTAGAACAGCCATGAACACACTTAGCGAACGGAATCTACAACTGGACAGCTACTAACGATGCTGCTGACTACTCTAGTCAGTACGCAACCGTTCACTCATTCTTTTGTACTGCTTTGCCACTTCTCGGGGATGTCCGACCATGAATGTTGTAGTAGGCGAAGCGGCTGAATAAAGCATAGTTTTCTACGCACATGAATGACTACAATCAAGCTTTATTTTATCATTCACTTGACTATGCCATCAGAGACACTTCCACTTTTTCATATTCTAATGAACAAGCTCTCCGCAGGAATCTTTGTCGTAAGTCGGTGTTCCCTCACTGCAGTTTTCTTGGAACTGGTCGACGCAGGTTTGAGGGACGTCGTCTTTTACGGCACTTGACACCCACAATACGCATGCTGCGGAAGCAGTAGTGGGAAATTGGTTCGCAATATACAACAAGAACAAGCGAGTGACACGAATAGAAAGATGTAGTAGACAGTGAATGCAACATAGCGGCTTTCAATACGTGCAGAGAATATGGTTAAAAAATAGGAGTATTTCTAGCAGACTGATGCTTTTCGTGGTTAGACACCCCAGGGTTTTTCTCGTAACTGATAGCATTGCCGGTAAGACACAACAATAGCAGCCTTATGGATCTACAACCATCTCGCGCAGAAATTTAATATAAAACGGTAAGGTATTCAGCATAGTTTATCATGCTGTTTTCTGACAAAATACTTGTTTCTGTACATAGCTCGTGAGACTGTAAGAATGATTTGTGGCCCTATCACTTGTTTTACTCGCTATGGGAAAACAGTTCCTGTCTCTTTCTCGTATCATGTAAACAAGCAGGGGAGAGAGCCGATGGGATGCAGGCTCCTCTGCAGATAGATCATATACACTGTCACAATAGCTCAAAACATCCTCCAGAAGTAACACCACAATTTTTTTAACGTACAAATACAACACACGTAATATACTTACGATAACTGAAATACGTCACTATAGCATTTAGACAGCCAACGTTACGAATAGCCTTCTGAAACACCAAATACAACAAAGCACGATAGTTCGTGCTTGATTTTGCGTCAGCGCTGAACGTCTGCACTCCAAGCTCTTCTGTCCTAAAATCTTTCAGCTGCAAATTGCCACCACGACACAAGTTGACATTAAATTTTGTTTCCGCGAGTAGCGGGCTGTTCTGGGCCAGTAACACGCAGAGACCTTGCGCAGCCCTTCGGACGTTTTCTGGCGCGTTGTATAGATTTCTGCAGCGTCGAGCTGTCTAGCTGCTCGCTGTTGTGTCTCAGTTTGGCTGGCCTGTCGCTCTCTCATCATCTCAGCCTCAGCAGCTCGCCTTTCTTCAATTTGTCACGCGCGTCGACCTTCCGCATTGCACTGCGGTGTATGTCGAGCCCACCATTAACGGGTAGCCTCATCCCGCTTGCGCCTGCGAGATACTTTTATGGAATCGAGCACACATCGCGGACAAATGGCATCTACCTTCCGACAGCGGATTTCTATCCTGTATGGACTGCACACACACATGCGCAAGCTACGGGAAACGCAGCGGCGACCCGCCTCCAGACCACACCGTTCAATGCTGGTTAAGGCCAACACCGGCAAGTAGACAGAGTTCACACTTCTCCACACTTTTTGCTATGTCATCGCTTTCGCCGCGGTTGGTTGTATTTTACTATCTATGAGCGCTCCTCGTATCTTTAAAGTCCCGTGATCCCCGAGGTCTACACGGGCACTATTCTCGCTTTTTTTTTCTGGAGGGGGGGGGGGGGGTGGGGGGTCTGCTCCTAGTGTTTTTTTTTTTTTCTATCAGGCCTCCAGACAACATTCTTCACACCGCCATAGCAACGTTTCTGCTCTTTCCCCTGAACGCATCTCCTTTTCCCACGCCCCGGATGTGACCATGCCAACACACAAGCACCTGCTGGGTTTCCTTACTAATGCCGTAAAATAATGACTGTTTCCTCATCCAATCATTTCGCAACATTCTGCTGGAATATTCCTCACCTTCACGATCCTCCAGAGGAAACTTCATGATAATGCAGTTTTCGTAGTCAGAGTATACGTAACGGTCACTTAGAGGGTGGTCAAAATCTGTAAACAATACAACAAGCGGTGTAGATATCTTTGCACACCAAAATGGAATTGCGTGCAAGGGCTAATGTCTTAATAGCACGCTGGGAATTAAAAGCTAAATGTAGGCTGGCTGGTTCGTCTAGTACGATGTTTTATATTAGAGAAAATAAGCGGGAAACAGGAAATATGCACAGCATAGCATCTGTACTGTGCGCGGTTTTGTCCGCACTGGATTTAAAGCATTCGGCTCTCTATATTATAATTTCGGCACACTGCAAAAAATTGCCACTGGTGTATACATTTTAACTTTTTAACCAAGCTGAGCTTCTCTCGGCGCATTTCAAGATAATTAAATCGCACATGGGTGATACTGAGCAAATAACGAGAATACAGAATTTCTAAGTCCCAGACTGCTGCAATATTTCAGTTAGATGTACTTAAGGAGCACATTGCCAAAGAAATGATACCTTTTATACTCATATTCTCTGAACATGAGAAACTTCATATGGACCCGGATCTAGTTAATCTACCAGGGCTCCTCACTTTGCAAATCACCTGGCCTCATTTTAAAATATAGCTTCAATGTACACGAACATGATGCTGCATATTTACTCCATTTTCATTCATTGGTCTGGCTCTCAAAATACTGGCCTCACATAGAATCCGTTTGGAGACTGATATTTATACTCTTGAAACACTTTCCGAGTACACGTTTGCTTTCTGAGATGCAGTTTGCAGAACATTTTTAACTGCACTTATTTGCACTTATAAGCACTTATAAATAATGGCGTCAGGAAAGGAGACACAATCTCGCCAATGCTATTCACAGCATGTTTATAGGACGTATTCCGAGGCCTGAATTGGGAACAGTTTGGGATAAGAGTTAATGGAGAATACCTAAATAATCTACGATTCGCTGACGACATTGCCTTGCTGAGTCACTCAGGACATGAACTGCAAATCATGATCAATGAGCTAGACAGACAGAGCATTACCGTGGGTCTAAAAATTAACATGCAGAAAACCAAAGTAATCTTCAACAGTCTAGCAAGGGAACAGCAGTTCACAATTGGCAACGAGGTGCTGGAAGTGGTAAAGGAATACTCCTTAGGGCACGTAGTGACAGCTGATCCGGATCATGAGAGGAAAATTACTTGTAGGATAAGAAAGGGGTGGAGCGCACATCGCAGGTTCTCTCAAATCATGACTAGCAGGTTACCAATATCCCTCAAGAGAAAAGTGTACAACAGCTGTCTCTTACCGGTACTGTCCTACGAGGCAGAAACGTGGAGGCTAACAAAAAGGGTTCAGCTTAAGTTAAGGACAGCACCGCAAGCCATGGAAAGGAAAATTATAGGTGTAACGTTAAGAGACCAGAAGCGGGCAGAGTGGGCGAGGGAACAAACACGGGTAAATAACATCCTAGTCGAAGTTAAGAGGAAGAAATGCGAAGGCAAGATAACCGCTGGTCCTTAAGGGTAAAGGAGTGGACTCCAAGAGAAGGCAAGCGTAGCAGGGGGCGGCAGAAGGTTAGGTGGGCGTATGAAATTAGGACGTTTGCAGGCATAGGGTGGGCGCAGCTGTCCGAGGATAGGGTTATTTGGCGAGACATGGGAGAGGCCTTTGCCCTGCAATGGGTGTAGTCAGGCTGATGATAATGATAATGATTTCCACCTAACTGAGTTGGGCGGGTGTCTTTCTATTGTTTTTACAACGACATGAGTTTGAGCTAAGTTGCTTAGTATTCGCGTCGTAGTAGCAGTACTACTACTTGGCGTAATTGGAGGGTGGTAACCACGGGAAAGGAGAATGGGGAGACTATGGAAGATACGGAGGATTGCGCGAAAGGAGGACTGTTGCCACGAAAACGACCCGAAGGGTGGTTACCGTTCAACGAGGAGGTTATGGAAAGCAGGGAGGATTGTTGAAACTCAGGGTGGCTGCCACTAGAGCCACCCAGGAGTTAGTCACCATAGAAACAGGGGGAGAGTTACCGTGGAAGAAGGATGGTATGGTGAGATCGGAGGAATGCGTTACCGAATGGTGGTTGCTAAAATAACCGCCAGGTGGGTGGTTACCGCGGAAATAGGGCTGTGGAGCAGTGTACGAATGCCCAATCGGAAGGTGGTTACAGTGGAGCGATGGGGCGGTGGGTTTCCGCGAAGTGAGAAGGCTATGCGAGAGCAGGTATGGTATGGTGACAGAGGAGGAATGCGTAAGAGGATGGTAGTTTTGCAAGGAAGAGCCTGAAGAGTGGTTACCGTGAAATAAAGAATGAGAGAATTAAAAGAGCGGAGGATTTTTGCTCGCTCAGTCTGAGAGTGGTTGCTATGGAACGCGCTGCCCGAGGAGGGATCCAGCATCGGTGGCACTGCGTGCCTGCCCTGGCGGACAAGAAAGGAGTGTTTGTCGAAAAACTAGTAGGTGCAAAAACTAACAAAAGTGCTCTATAGCTGTAAATATGTGCATGTCTGTCTTAATTTCTTTACCTTAGCGTATTGTGAAAAGTAAATAAGAGCTGTCGTTAAATATCGAGTTACACAGGGATAGCCATCCTGCACGGTTCTTTTGGTGCTTTATCATAACAACGTCCTGATAAAAAAATCTGTTCCTCCGTCCGTCTGAAGGCCGAGTTGGCAGGTGACAGTAATGTTCAACACTCTAGCAAGAGAACAGCAGTTCGCACTTGGTAGAGAGGTGCTGGAAGTGGTAAGGAAATATGTCTACTTAGAGCAGGTAGCAGCCGCTGATGCGGATCATGAGAGGGAAATAACTAGAATAATTAGAATGGGATGGAGTGCATACGACAGGTTCTTTCAGATCATGAACGGCAGTTTACAAATATCCCTCATGAGAAGAGTATAGAACAACTGTATCGTAACGGCATTCACCTATGCAGAAACGTGGAGGCTAAGGGCTCAGCTTAAGTTAAGGACAACGCAGGGAGCTATGGAACGAAAACATTTAGGTGTTACGTTAGGAGACCGGAAGCGGGCAGAGCGGCTGAGGATACAAACGCGGTTAATGACACCCTAGTCGAAATCAAGACGAAGAAATGGGCTTGGGCAGGGCATGTAATGCGAAGGCAAGATAACCAATGGTCCTTAAGGAGAAAGGAGTGAATTCCAAGAGAAGGAAAGCGTACTAGCGGCAGGTAGAAAGTTAGGTGTGCCTATGTAAGAAGTTTTAGGGGATAAGGTTGTCGCTGCTGGCAGATAACAGGGTTAATTGGAGAGACATGGGAAAGGCCTTTGTCCTGCAGTGGCTGAAGTGAGGCTGGTGATGACGATGATGATGATATTCGAACGAGAAAAATCCCTCTCCGCCAAAAATGAAACTCACCTGCTCCACTGTCAGGGGAGAGGATGGCGGGAGAATGTGAGAGAGCGAAAACGAACAGAAAGTGACAAGAGAACAGTGAAATGTGTGAGAAAGCTGAGAGGAGGTACGACGTGTCACACTCTCATTTCTGGACTTAACTGGGAGAGTGGAACGGGGGTTGGGATCTCGCACGGTGATTGACGGACTGAGTCACGCCACCCGATTGCATGGTCTGAAGCCATCAGCGGCATCCGCTGCTCTATAGGGGGGGGTGACAAAAGGGGAACGCTAATGATAATATCTAGTTTGCGGCACAATTGCACTGATCATCTATGAATATTTTTTTAATATGATAGCATTAACGAACTCATAACCAAGAAAAGCCGGTGTCGGCGTTGTTGATTTGTGTCATTGTTGTCGTTGGCGTTGTAACACAAGAATCTCCAAATAAAAAATGTCAAGATACGTGGAATCAAATCCAAGTCTTTCAGATTGCGAGGTGAGCACGCGCAGAAAACGCTACGAAGGGATTTTCTTTTCAACATGGCTCGGCTACTGATCCGGAGTACATGGGTTCGAACCCGACCGCGGCAGCCGCGTTTCGATGGAGGCGAAACGCTAAAGCGCCCGTGTGCTGTGCGATGTCAGTGAGCGTTAAAGATCCCCAGGTGGTCGAAATTATTGCGGAGCCATCTACTACGGCACCTCTTTCTTCCTTTCTTCTCTTAGTCTCTCTTTTATTCCTATTCTTACGGTGCGGTTCAGGTGTCCGCCGATATGTGAGACAGATACTGCGCTATTTCCTTTCCCCAAAAACCAACTTCCATTTTAAGTTCATTTATTACAATGATACGATGTTTTATGTGCATGAACAATCTACAAACAATAAGAAGGCTCGTTGATTCGAATTGAATATAAAGTAGACCTGTTGAATGCGTCTTTGACTTCGTGAAATGTGTTTGTTTGGTTTGGTTTGGTTTGATTTGATTTATAGGGTTTAACGTCCAACAGCAACTCTGGCTATGAGGGACGCCGTAGGAAGTGCTCCGCAAATTTTGACCCTCTGGGGTTCTTTAAAGCGCACTGACATCGCAGAGTACAGAGACCTCTAGAATTCCACCTCCATCGAAATTCGACCGCCCAGGTAGGGGTCGTACTGATGCGTACTTGTGTAATTATGAGTGTGCGAATTTTGAAACGGGTCTCGATAACAATGGCGTTCTGATATATAAAGAGTTTCAATTCACTGCCATGAGCTGTGGCATTGCAGCACCATCTGTGTTGTAGAGATGAAAGTAAATGCGAATAGCTTGCGCCACCGTGGCTTGCGCTGGGGTACGATAGCTGGTGTTATGACCGTATTCGGTTTGAGCTTCGGTTTATGGAGTTCTACGTTCCAAAGCGACTCAGCCTATGTACGACTCTATAGTGGAAGGTTTCGGTAAATTCGGCGACCTGGGTTTCATTAACGTGCGCTGACAGCGCACAGGGGTTGTGGATTTCAATTTGCAGTACTGGCAGACGAAACCATTGAAGACGTCAACTGGTCCGAACGCGGAGTCCGGTGATAACACGTCGGTTTAGACCATGCGGGCGGCAGTGGGGCGCAACCCTTCGCTGCCTCTTCGGGCTTCAGAAGGGCAGGCAGCGGTGACCGGACCTGCGCGTGTTATGTTTTGTGCGGCCGTCAACAAGTGCGACGTGATGGAACCCGCACCCTCTGATGTACGCGTCTGTGTGCTGTTGTCGTTAACGAATGTGACGCCAACGGAGACGCAGACCTCCGTTACGGCCTCTCTGTCTTTTCTATTTGACTGCAAACTTCCTCTTCACCCCCACGGCGTGGTTGAGGCGTCCAGAATTACTTGAGACAGTTACTGTGCCTTTCTTTCCTCTAAATATCACAATCACAATAGAGACGCACAACGGCCAATTCAGGGACCAGCGTCACTCCAGCCCGTTCGGGATCTCTTCGGGCGGCGGGTGGGGTGTTTTGAGAAGCCTCCTGTAGAGACTCCGAGCGATCTTCCCAACGGGCAAGGCATCGCAAAGAACGAGCGATGGCCTTCCGTGGACTCCCTGGCAGCGCTCCAGCACGCTGTCGTTTTCCGCTCTTAAAGGCGAAGCTTAAGCGTCCTCCAAGTTATTTGTTCAATTTATGTGAAAAATATCGATATCGTAAATATCAGTTTGCCCAAAAATTGCTACATGCTTCCTCTTTGTAGCTACAATAACGTTAACTGAAGCAGCAGCTGTGGATGATGCTTTTCTATCTTTAATCTATCATTTTCAAGAAATTTAAAATATTGCCACGCGCCTGACCGGCGCCAACTCCGCGCAGAGCTGCAAGGCCGATGAAGCAGACTGAGTCACATGAGGGGTGCGAGGGCTGGGCAAGATTTTCGGAATTAAGCTCCTCGGCACTGTGGTCTCCCTCTGGGTCCGCGGCTGCCTCCTTCTGGTTCATGACAATTGGTGGGTGTGCGGCGTATTAGCGCGTGCCAATATTTTGTATATATCCTTCAGAACAAAACAACAGTATCATTAGACTGTGACGTTTCTGACACTTGCCAGTATTTTATCTATAAATTGCCAATAGAGTGGACACCTCACTTGTTAAAAAAGTGAGTTGGCGAAAGATAAGTATAGCGGTAAAGCAAGATATTTTCAATTTGTTGCCAAACAACAAAAAGATCTTTACCGTCAACAATCATTGCATTCAAAAATTAGACACATCATTCCTTGGCCCTCTATTCTTGCGGTCTGGTTCTTGGTATTACTACTGACCTTTTTATTGCTGTTCTGCTATAGCTATTTCTTAAATCTCTTGCATGTTTATCGTCAGCAGTTTCAAGGGTTCTCTGAAAGAGAGCTCATTTAGTGCACTCTTGTTTCTCGGCGGATTGCGGCCGTGTTTTCGCCTCATTAATCAAGCGATACGAACGATTTCCAGCTAGTCCATATTCATATTTACCGTTGTCGATAACGACTACATTGCTGTCAGGTGTGTGTCCAGGCCGCAAAAAGTAAGTGTAGTTTCGCCTGAAAACATAACAAAAGCCTACAGTCAGAAAACGTGAGACAGAGTCAAGATTGAAGTTTTCAATAGACGATCTTTTATGTTACCCATTGCGCCTTTATGAGGGTGAACTACGTTTCGGAATCTCTTGGCTCGAACGCCACTCGGGGCTAGAGAATGTTACTCAGATTTTTTTTCTGTGTGCTGGCTGCCATACGGACATCAAATTTCTGTATGCTCGGTTTCAATTTATCCTCAGTTTCCAGGCAAAAGTAGCTTGAGTTTGCCAAGAATGAGAGGTAAAACCATTTCATGCCTTAACTCAGCAGAAGGGTGCTTCTCACTCTTTATTACGAAGCAGTTTTTGGCTGCGCCCAATGCGGTTTCTTTTGATATTGCATCTACCAGTACATTCTCCAGTTCCATTCCTAGCCTTGTTAACATGGGCAATTGAACTGAGGTTCAACAAGAATGGTAAAACTTAATCCGCCTCCTCTAAACTCTCTTCGTTTGTGTTCATTTCATACAGCACATAAAAATGTTTATGTATTTGTTTCTGTTCCAATAGTCACAAACTATGAAGACAGGTTGAATTAAGTGTAATGTCAGTTAGACTAATACGCTTAGAGCTGTTTATGTCATTTCTCTGCTGTTCTCAAAAATGACATTTCCATAACACTGCCACAAGGGCCAACTCTTTATTTAATCGAAAACTGAACTGCATTCCTAACCTTATTACGGGACCATTTGATTCCGGTTGCGAAACTAGGCCGAAACATAAGCATTCATCGCGGTGGCGTCTTGCAACGAAACACGCGTGTGTTAACCATAATTCAAAAGGAATCCACAGGTCTGACTTGCGTGAAAGATTTCTCGCTTGCTCGATGTACACCTCCACTCCCCAACGAAAAAAAAGAAACCGCAAAAACAATAGTTTCTGATGGCGTAGCGTTGGCTTAAGTTTCGCTTACTGGCAGTATTGCTTGACGGTAGTTTCGTTCAAAAGATGCGTCTAGATTACAAGGCTGCACAAACATTATTTAGGAAATATGTAATCGGGCTCTTTCGCATAATGAAAATAGGCCTGAAAAACTTCAGTTAAAAACATACACGTTCTGCCCATTCGGACCCTTGAGAGAAAGAACGTAAGTAGCGCTTTTGGGCTCCCTTTCGAATTCCGTCCGCACAGCATTAAGGCAGTCCAGGTCTCCATCGTTGTCGATGTCGTAGAGAGCAACGGCATATTCAAATTTCTCTAGGCTCTGCAACAAAAGGCACACCAGTTTATATATCTGCCTGCACAGGACTCCTTACTAACTTCCTTATATGCTTCTTAACTATAAATCACGTGCGTTACGCAAATAATTTACCACACTTCGCTAGTTCTTATATGCAATAGCAGTCACTGCTTTTTCGATCGCCTTTCATTAGAAAAGTACAAGAATCATCTAAATAAATGATAAAAAAAGAACTCAAGTGTATTTTCGCAGACGAAAATTTAGAAAAAGAATTCGCTGATCTTTTTTAGTTCATCAGCGACAAACCTTCCCCTTCGCCTTCTTTACCTTCGCCTTCGTATTTCGAGGTTTGTTATTTAAATTGGAAGAGGACGTAATACTTATTAGCGTATTTATTTCAGTCTTCCTTCTGACTTTGCGGAAGAAAAGTAGATTAGGTTATTACTCAAAAATTTTCTATCAGTGACCTTTTCCATCCTTCGAAACTTTCGAGCACCTCAGAGAGGATAGCTGGACGGCTTGTTAAACAAAACCGTGATGCTGCTTCTACTAACTTTCGCTGCAGGGTTAGAATTCAATGGCAATATTTTCAGTTATAGGTAAGTTCTTCGAGCATGGTACATTCAGCATCATGTGTTCATGTGTGCTCTGCAAATCATACGGTCCATGATAAATGGCGACATCAAGTTTCTCTCACTGATTACGTTTTCATATCAAATTAAATCAAAGCAAATCAAGTCAGCTTATTCGGACATGAAACACAGCAGATGGCCACGGGATGAGGCAAAAGGAAAGCTAATAGCATACTTCCTGGCAGAAGGATGAACAGATTCATTTTCCCCAAAAAGCAAATGAAGTAACAAAATAGAAAAACAAAGTCATATTCCATCAATTTATGTTTCGACATAGTTACATATTAAGACACATGGCATTATAAACACAGAAAATACAGCATTAACACTACAATTCGCGACACGAAAGAAAAGATAAAGTAGCTGGGGCAAACACTACATGTCATAAGCATTTAGTATATAATGAAGGAGTGAAAATAGCAACTTCATTTAATTTTAATTGAAAAATGTTTTACTGGTTGAAGCATCATAAAGTACTGAAAGGTAGGCATTACATAATGTAGCAATTTGGTTATCTATATTTTGGGTGCTGTAGTTAGTCCGAGCGCGAGTGGAGATAGAAATGACACGTAGATGGTAATCTATATTTCTGTTCACATATGTTTGTCTGAAAAATGCAATGTCTTGCTTAATTACTTGAAAAATGCGTACAGCAACAGAATATTTATGACGCAGTGGGAATGGAGTGACATGAAAGGCTTGAAATAAGCGGTCTCCCATAGAAGGGTCTGGGGAACATACGCGCTAAGCTCTTTTTCTAAACCAAATAATCTTGCTGCTTCATACTTATTGCATGTACCCGAGACTGACTTACAGTATACCAGCTTAGAATGGATTAGAGAAAAATACAACTGCCTATTAGTCTGCATGTGCAACAGATGCCTGATGCGATTGAGCATTCCAAAACCACCGTGGGGGTGGTTTGCGTACAGGACTTCTAACAGTAACATTATGCGGTTAATTGATAACTTCGCAGATCGGTCTTCTTAGTATAGGATGGGACCACTGGGTAGCTTTATGCCAGCCGTTCAGCCCGGCAAAGAGTCGTAAAAGGGGTCGAAAGAGTTAGGCACAATCCGCAGGCAATTGCATGCCCGCCGTCGATGGCTTGCCACAAATGTTCACGAGTGGAAACGTCGCTGTGGCTTTGGCGTTCGGCTGCTCACGGGTTCTAAGGTCTGGCCTGCGCGATAAAACTCGGTCTCGCATCTCTTGTTTCAAGGGAAGCGAGATACCAAAGCGCCCATGGGCTGGAGGACCTGAAGTTCATTTTCTCCCTGTATTATAATATATTTGGGCTTAACTGCGCACTCCCAATATTTATGAAAACGTTGGCAGTCCTTTGCATGCTATCGTAATGATTTCAGGCATGTAATTTGCATCCTCTGAAGAGATTCACATAAAGTACAACCTTCTGTGCCATCCTCCGTGCTACATTCCTGACAGCGTCGTTTCCTGCGTAACAGAACTTCCTGCCGCTAAACGTGTGCAGCGGGTGTACTGAAACTTATAGTTTCTTGATTTCTAGCGAATTATCGAATGAACAGAACGACAATATGCGGAGCCCTAGCAATAAAAAGATAGATGACAAGAATAAGCTATTGCTGATTCGTGTGCGTAAGATCGTCACCACGCGGGGCGTTTTCTTGCGGCTCGGCTTATCTTAGTTACCTGTACATTTAGGGAGTCACTTGTACAGGACATCCCTACGATAAAAACATACACGATTCACAATCCTAAGATTTTGGTGTAATCAGCCGTACACTAAAACGCGCTTGCCACAAAGCAAGGATAGAGTACACTTACCTTAAAAGCATCGACCGTATCATGGCGCTTTTCTTTGCAAGAGGCGGACGAGAAACCTAGGAGCAAAGAACATGCAGATACCAGCATAGTTGAAAACAAGCGCGCCATCCTACCGCTAGACAAGCAACCTGTTCTAATGTCACACCACTCGGCCTTAAAAAAGGGCAATATCGTACAAGCGCCGCCCACACCAGCATGCAGGCTCATTGAACGCTTGACGTTCTCAGCCGTTTCACTTTCGCTCGTTGTGTCAGTTAAGTCTATTCGGCTCATGGCGCATGACAGTGTATTTCCTTGACAGCAGAAAGTTTGGCAAGCTAAACAAAAAAAGAAATAAAATTTGCCCTCATACCTCTCATTCGTGTCTGCTTTCATGCAATGATGCTGATGCACCTCTTCTTGCATTACGGTCTGTCTCTGTAGAAGAGAGCACTAAAAAGAAAGGATGGGTCTACATGCGGCCCAGGTCAATCATATGTGCAGCGCTGTGCGATGCGCTGCTATAGACCATATGTGTTTTTGTTCTTTTTGCAAGGCTTCTTTTAAAAAGCGGAACATAAAGCCCGCAAGCTCACTGTTACTATGAAGGTCATATGGATATCGACAATGTCGAATCCAGTTTTGTTCGCAACGCTACTGAAACCTATTTTTTTCCAAATTTGATTTATATTGCCTCGCAGCGATAGGTCTAGCAACAATCTTGTGTCGTGTTGAGCTTGTTAGCTAATCATGGTATACGCCTTGCTATTATACTGCCGGCAATCAAGTGATCTCCGCGACACAAAAGTCACCGCCAGTGCAGTGGTGAAAATTCATGTATTCCGGCTGGTCGAAAAGTCTTCTACGTGAACAGATTGTTGAGAAGCAAGCACAGAAAGAAGCCAGCCTCTCCCTGCAAAGTCTTAGTCATGCGGGAGCGAAAGGGGGAGTTAAGGGTGGTCAGGTTCGATCCGCTGCGCTTGGCACTCAACCCATCGTGTCCGAAATGTTCTACGGGGCTAGGAAAACATGCTTGCTCTTCATTTTGGAGGGATTTGAAAGGAAAACATTGGTGCTCTTATGGACACAGCCTCTCTTACTTGATCAGACAACATTAGCATTCGTCGTTAATGTTGTAGCTGCGTACACTTTGAGAGTGCCGGTACAAATATTCATCAACTTCACAAAATGTTAGCACGGTCTATTCTTGCATACATGCGCCGAACAGGATAAAGGAAGCTCCAGCGCAGCATGAGGCAGTGAGACAATGTCCACTGGACAGTAAGCCTGCGTGGCTCATCTGGGTATGCAAGATTGCTGAAACGCACTCCGCACGCCTTTAACGTTGGTCACGGAAAAGGAAATGATGTATACAAGGGCCTCATGGCGCGATGCAAACCCGATAGCAAAACTTTTCGTGCGGCTGTGCAAGCGGAAACTTCGAGGGAGAAAAAGCCATTTCTTGAGTCGAACGAGATTGCTCAGTTCGTGCGAGGCTACAAAAAGGGTGGGCTACAATGTGTGCCTCTGTGGTTGTGTCTCTTCTGACGTGGCTCAGGCAGGTTGAAAAGCGTCAGGGCTGACTACTCCAACATGTCGAACTCCAGCAACGACCCACCAGCAAAACAAAAGGCCCAAAAAAGTTACGTCTCCTCAGCCGCGAGGAGGCGTCACCTCTTTGAGGCGGTCTTACCCGGTTTGCTACATTAAGCAGCTGCTGATGGGTCACCGCCCACCATATGGGACGGTGTCGGAGCGCCCGATGCCGGAGCTTTAATACCAGCGAGCTGGCAGTGTCACCCGTGGCGAACAGACCACAGGGTTCCCGGAGCCGCGACTGGCAGAGAGGCAGCTCCCCTACGCAGCTTCCGTACTCACTCCCCTCGAGCTTGGCAACTCCACGGGCGCTAGGCCTCGCGCTTCCTCGATGCGGACAGCGTCGTTCTCGCAATGAAGAAGCTCTGGGAACAACTTGTAAGAAAATGCGCTGGTCACGTCAAAAAGCTAAAACATGCAAAACCGGAATCCTCGACGCACTAAAGAAAGCATGCGGAAGGTCATAGCGATCAAAATTCACAGAAGGGCTAGCAATTGTCAAGTCTGCACAGCAGTCCTCGGACCGAACAGATAGTCGTCCAATGTTTCCGGAGCTAGCCCCAAGATGGGGTGCCAGATGTGGCATTGAAAGTGAAGGATCACTACTTTTTCCCCGCTTAACCCAAGCTGACAATCTAAACCACCGCAACCAACCCGTGTGCGCGGGCGTTAACAAGCCGATGTCGACAATGGCAGGCCTACCTCTGCGGGAACACAAGAAGGACACCGGCTGACAAAGAACGGCATTTATTTCTACAACAATAATGGTAGCTAGCAGCAAAATACTATCAGAAATCAAAGTCGTCCCACGTTCACCCATGGTAGGCAGAGGAAAACCTCTCAGGCCGGGCAGGGCGAGCTCGCGGGAAAATGTTCCAACGATGTTCTGCCTCGCTAGCAGAGAGCGGAGTGCCGCATCGAAACGTCTCCAGGCGAAGAGTCCCAACCCGAAGGGAGAGAGCTGGCTCCCCCGCACGGGCAGCAATCCCGCAGTCGATGGCACTCGAGTCGCTGCGACGCAGGCTAACTGCACTGTTAAGGTAACTAGGGAGAGCGGAATATCAGGGAAGCAAAACAAAGGGGACAGAGCTGGAGGATCCTCACAATATTTATC
This sequence comes from Amblyomma americanum, assembly GCA_030143305.2. Classification (NCBI taxonomy): domain Eukaryota; kingdom Metazoa; phylum Arthropoda; class Arachnida; order Ixodida; family Ixodidae; genus Amblyomma; species Amblyomma americanum. Next base: position 36,018 of record JARKHS020022689.1, read on the forward strand.
CACTAAGTTGGTTCTGATGCGACGTTTCAATGTAGCGCCGGTGGTATAGGGTACGAAGCAGACATAGCTCAAACCACCGGGTGTAGTTCAGCCTAATGACGTCTCTCTTTGCCCTCATGTCATCCACGTGGGCTCGCAGTCAGGGGACATATGGAGAGGCGGGCAGCTGTGTTCGAGAAAAGTCATTGCTCTAGAAATGTCAAAACCTCAAGTGAGCTCTTTTTGTTTCCTTTGAATGGCGAACCATTTTCAGTTTGAATTAGAAGTGTCACGATTGTTCTATTATATTCCGCGATCAGTATTTTATTTGTGCTTTTAGTTGTTTAATATTAAATCTCGGCTCGAAGCGCTCTTGTGACAGCAGACTATTTCTCTTCTTTTTCATCAAGATCATCACCGGAAGCCTCACTACACCCACTGCAGTGAAAGGGCCTCACCCCTGTCTCTCCAAATAACCCTGTCCTTTACCAGCTGCGCACCCCATATCCCCGGACTTCTTTATCTCATCCGCCCGTCTAACTTCCTGCCGCCCCCTGCTACGCTTGCCTTCTCTTAGAATCCACTCCATTACCCTTAAGGACCAGCGGTTATCTCGCCTTCGCAGTACATGCCCGGCCCAAGCCCATTTCTTCCTCTTAATTTCGACTAGGATGTTGTTAACCCTCGTTTATTCCCTCACCTACTCTGCCCGCTTCCGGTCTCTTGACTTTACACCTATAATCTTTCTCTCCATAACTCGCTGAGCTGTCCCAACCTTCAGCTGAACCCTTTCCATGGCCTCCACGTTTCTGCCCATAAGTGAGCACCGGTAAGATACAAGTGCTGCATACTTTTCTCTGGAGGGATATTGGTAAATTGATATTCATGATCTGAGAGTACCTGCCATATGCGCTCCACCCGATTCTTATTCTGGTTATTTCCCTCTCATGATCCGGATCACCGGTCACTATACCTGCCCTAAGCAGACGTATTCGCTTACCACTTCCAGCACCTCACTACCTTTTTATACCGCGTGAATTACACCCTTCGCCTTAATCGGCTCGAAAGATTCCATGTTGAGTATTCCTTGACGTTTCTTTTCTACTCGTCAGGATAAAGTGTCAAGATGTGAAGGGGGGGTCTGTAGGCAACAAAAGCTGCCCGAAGCAGCACTACCTGTGTATTTCACCTTTTTCTGGTTTCAAATTTTATAGCACGCTTTAGTTTAGAAGTGAAGTCTCCTGCTAAGGTTTTTCGTTTGGGACTATGGTTGCAAGCAAACTTTTTCTTTCAAATTCAAGCGGAAATTTTGTTTTTATGTTTGAAATAATACGAATACACCCATCGTTATTACTTATTTTGCTTTTCATATTCCCAAAGAGAAGCAAAATTTTATCTTGCATGATTGATTTTCATTCTTCTTACCCGCATATTTTTTCCTCTTTTGATAAACTATTTGATGACAGAGCGATCGACTGTTAATGATAGCCCAGCTGAAATATAGAAGGTAGAAATTCCCTTGAGCGACGTGTAATGAAAGGAGCAGAAAGCTCGTGGGTCCTGGGGGTAAGGTGAGTAATGCAAGGAGGGTCGGAAACGTAACAGAGCCGAGAAAGGTCCGTTTTAGAGATATTAATAGGCAATTTGTGTTTATAGGCTTGCCGCAGGTCACGCAGCTTAGGGGGTCACCCTGCGTCCAGCCGGCCTTCCGTGCCAGCTACACGCAGGCGTTTTTCGTACGCAACACGTTTCCCCAACCCATGGAGCAGAGTCGCAGCGACGGTAGTTCCGTATGAAATAGGCAACGCCAGGGCACGCTAGGAAATAGTTTATTATCCTAACGCGAAGCGAAGCACACTGCGGAAGAATGTTCTATTCGAAAAATAGATGTTCAGTAGCTCGTGCACCAAGTCGTTGATGTCAACCGTCGCTGGGTTCGGGGCCGGCGGGCAGCGAAAAGGTTCCTCGGGGCAGCCAAATGTGGGCCAGCAGCGAGAGCGTTTTGCGCCACCAGTTACTCCTTTTCCCCCCTCGGACATTGCCTCCGTAGGAGCAAATCGTTGGCAATATGCTCAGGCATGCAAACCCTCTCCACAGTTGTCAGCGGGCTGCCGTGACGTCACGTCAGTGTTGGGCCGGAAGTGTGCAGAGTCGCAGGGGTGCCTTCTCTCCACATTCCCGGCAGCGCGCGCGCGTGGAAGTCGAGATCGCCGCTGGCGCGGGGGACAAGGAGGGATACCAGTGTATCACGCAACCTCCCCTCATTAAAAAGCCTCCCGAACGCAGAAGCAGGGGCTACATTACTTGAACTTATCCGCCATCGAGGGATCAAGGGTCGAGGTTCATCGGCTCCCGCAGGTGCATCAGTTGATGGCCACGCCACGCCCACGCCGATCAGCTGCTCCGCTCCGAAGGCTTGGCATGCCGCACGATGACGACCTTGCTCCCGTCTTGTACTTCCTAGCGCGCGCGGCTGCGCCGCCCGTGTCAGTCTTGTCGACCACCTCCTTGGCGCCGGCTGCGATGGCTTGGAAACCAGGTCCATGGCTGTGCCGCCCTGAGGAGGAGGAGGAAAAACATCTATTCAGAGCACAAAAACTGGGTGGGTTCAGTACGAGAACCCATTGGTCGTCATCATAATCCGGCCCCTCTCAACCAGCAATTTCTGGTCGAGTGGGCTGTGGCTATGAAGGGTTGCCTCCCAGCGCTCATGAGTCGTATCGGGATTGCTGTCCAAGTATGGGTTTTTTTGACATTCCCAAACCGCGTGGAAGAGTGTGCCAACTGCTCCACAGAAGAGGCAGGTCGAATTGTAGGTTTCTGGGTACCATTTACTCATTAGGTAAGGATTGGGCAGAGTATTAGTTTGTAGTCGCCTGATTATGTTCTCTTCATATTTACTTAGGGTTTTGTGAGGAAGAGGATATTCCCTTCTTGTGGTCTTATAGTACTCCGTAATTTCTGTGTAGCTTAGTAAGGGTGAGGGGTTGTCAACTATGTCAGAGAGAGGCTGCGTGCCAGATGCTCGGAGGAGGAGAGCTCGAGCAGCTGTGTTGGCCGCCTCATTGCCCGTCGTTGAGAGGTGCCCTGGCGTCCAGAAGATCTGGATGTTGGAAGGATTAGACCTTTCCAAAATTTCCCAACATGGAGCGCCAACGCGGCCTCTGAGGTAATTGCGTACCGCTGCTTGTGAGTCGGACATAACCGTTGCCTCGCTGTTCTTTGATATCGCTAGTGCGATAGCTGCTTCTTCAGCCGATGTGGTATCCACTGCTTGGCTAAGGCTGCTTGCATTGATATCCCCCCGGGGTGAAACTGCTGCAATTGCTGCGACTCCGTTAACGGGTCCAGCCGCATCGACGTAGATCGTGTCCTTGTTTCCAGCCCTGCGCTTTGAGAGGTGTCTAGCTCTGGCTAGTCTCCGTCCTCTGTTATATTCCTCATCCATGCGTTTTGGTATGGGGTGAGTTGTAATGTGTGATCTCATCTGCATGGGCATGTCAATCTTGTCAGCGACTTCCCGGGGTGGACTGATTCTCAGCTTCTGTAATATTTTCCTGCCAGGCTTAGATGTTGAGAGCTTGACAGTTTGATTTACACGGTGGGCCTCTATAAGTTCGTCGATGGTGTTATGGATCCCCAGCTGTAGTAGCGCTTAGTGGATGTGCATAAAGGGTGTCCCAGCGCCGTCTTGACTACCTTTCGAATAATAACATCTAGTTGGTCTTTCTCCTTTTTGCTAAGCCGTAAGTACGGGGTGGCGTATGTTAGTTTAGAGAGAATGAAAGCCTGAATTAATCTTAGGGCCTCCTTCTCTCTTAGTTCATTTCTTTTCTTGATTACCCGGCGTAGCATTCTAGAGACTTGTTCGGAATAGGCTTGGAGCTGTCTGATTGTAGTGGTGTTAGTGTTGCCGCTGGGTATGATGGCTCCCAGGATCTTGATCTCTTTCTTGATCGGAATGCTCATACCCTGGACCGTAATGGCGACAGAGGGTGTGGACGGCAAAAGCCCCGTATTCTGCCTCTTGCCACGGTCGATCAGGAGTAACTCTGATTTCTCGGGAGAGCACGTTAACCCGTGCCTCGCCGCATGCTGGCACACGACATTCGCTGCTTCCTGAAGCCGGCCTTGAATTTCCCCTTCATTACCGCTGCAACACCAGATCGTAATGTCGTCGGCGTATATAGCGTGTTCAATGCCTTGGATGCGGTCTAGCTTCTCTGGTAGCCCAAGCATGGCCAGGTTGAAGAGAAGCGGAGACAAGACCGCTCCCTGCGGGGTGCCCTTGAAACCTAGATTGAACGGAGAGGAGGTCCGATCACCAATACTTATTGACGCTTTTCTATTGGAGAGAGAGTCCCTCACGTAATTGTATGTGCGGTCACCACAGTTGATGCAGTTAAGCTCATCCAGTATTCCCTGGTGGTTGGCATTGTCAAATGCCCCTTTTAAATCGAGTGCAAGGATGGCCTTGACCTGACATCTGCCGGGGTTGTCCAGAATATCCTCTCTGATACGGAGGAGAATGTCCTGTGTAGACAGCTTTTCTCTACACCCGTACAGCGTGTCAGGGAGGATATCAGTCTTCCTCAGGAGTCGTTTCAGTCGGGCGTTCACGACCCTCTCGAACAGTTTACCCAGACACGACGTCAGGGAGATCGGTCGTAAATGATCAATATCGCATGGCTTATTGGGCTTGGGGATAAATCGCACTAAAACCAATTTCCAGGAGTCGGGGAACTGGCCCTTGTGCCAGCACTGCGTGTTGAAGTATTTCACTAATTTTCTTAAAGAGATGTCATCCATATTAAAGGGCATCTTGGTGTTTATCTGGTCCGGTCCAGGAGCGGTGTTATTATGCATGACGTCAAGCTCCGCCGTCAGTTCCTCAACCGTTACGTCTTGGTCCATCTCTTCATTGGGTGCACCGGTGTACGCAGGGAGAGGGTACGAGGATCCCAGATCGAGGAATTTCCGTGCAAGTTCTGCAATGAGGGCTTCGTTGTCCCCTTTAGAGCTGTGCAAGGCGTTACAGAGCGTGTCTGTTTGCTTTTTCCGGTTTGAGTTCGGCTCGATAAGGGATCTGAGGAGTCCCCATGCTTTAGCTGTGCCCATTCTACCGTTGAGCTCATCACACAGCTTGAGCCAGTTTTGGTTAGCGAGGTTATGTGCGTAGTCATCCGCTTCTTTTGTGAGTTCTGCAATCTTGGTCTTCAGCTTGCGATTTAACTTTTGCCTTTTCCACCTCCTTGTCAGAGATCTCCTGGCTTCCCACAGATGTAACAGGTGCAGGTCAACTGCCGGAGTTTCCTCCGTGGTGTTCACTGTCGCAGAATGCCTGGCGACAGTTTTCATCTGCAGCGCTGTCCATGCCTCAATATCTGTGATATCTTCGTCCGGGAGACGTGCGAGTTCCGCTCTCCACTGGTCCCAGTTCACAATCTTAGCCTTGCCAAATGGTTTCCGACATTTAACTCCCTGATCAGTGCAGGAGATGATGAAGTGATCACTGCCCAGGGACTCGCCAGTGTTAAACCAGGTGGCCTGCAGGCAGTTTTTCACAAGCGTGAGATCTGGACAGGTGTCTCTGCTGACGCTATTACCCGCTCTGCTGGGTGGCAGGGGATCCGTTAAGATTGTGAGCCCTTCTCTGTTAGCGATCTCAAGGATCCTCCTACCTTACGGGCTGTTAAAGTGATATCCCCTTGCTTGATGGGGCGCATTGAAATCACCGGCTATGACGAGGGGGTCTTTACCTGCCCTCTTGATAAATTATTAAATAGCGTGGCTATCTCACGACATGAGTCCCTGGGGCGACTGTACACGTTCAGTATGTGCAAACTGCGTTTCCCCCTGTGTTTGGGAAGAATTTCAATGTAAGCATGTTCGATATTTTCGGCTAGCGGTTCTTGCAGCGTTGCGGTAAACTCCTTTTGAACAAATATTCCTAGGCTATGCTCGTCTTGGAAAGTTTTGTACCCCTTCATGCTGATGATCGTGCTTCTTGAAGTACTATTACAGCAGGTGGCGTCTCCGACGTGTCGATGAAAAATTGAAGGCTTGCTTTTTTCTTTTTAAATCGCCGACAATTCCATTGCCAAATAATTGTTTCCTGTCCCCTATGTGCCATGGTCCTTATTCGTCCTGTCCTCTTCTGGAAGGGGGTGCCTGTCGGCATATTTGGATTTCCTATTTCTGAAGTTGCACTCGTTGAGTTTCGATTTGAATTCGTCTCGGACTGTGGCAATGGCAGAGTTTATGTATTTTCTAGTGTTGGCGGACTCATTTGCGAGCTCATTTTTGACCATCTGAATAACTTGTAGGAACTTTTTATCCTGCTCCTCTCTGTCAGCCCTCAGCTCTGCAATGACGCGCTCATAAACTGACTGTGAGTTTGGCCGGGCTTCGGGTGTTTTGTCGTGAGTTGTTTGTGACTGCAGCCTGACCAATTTAAGTTCAGCTAGCAACGCCTCGTTCTGTTTTTTTAGCTGAATAATTTCTGCTTTCAGGTCGTTAAACTCCTTAGATATCGCGTTTCCGGGGAGGGATGGAGGCAACCCAGCATAGCCCACCTTTACGATGTGTCTTGAGTCTTCTTGCTTCTCAGAAGACGGTCCGCGTTCTCGGGTGCGTGGCGTCTCCTGTGCCGGTGGATCCGCCTTAGGTGCAAAGGAGACCGACCTGGTGGTCCCCTGCTCTTTATGATGTCTTGACTCTTCCGTTCCGGATTAGCCTGACGAGTTGCGACGTTGACTAGACTTAGATCTTGACCTGGACCTGGACGTAGAATTGGAGGTCGCTCTTCTGGATTCCTTCTTGTCGAACTGCTCTTTTCGGCTGGTGAGTACAGCTGCCGCGTAGCTCTTGCTGGTGCCACTGGTTGTCGGTTTCTCTTCCTGATCTTCGAAATGTTGATGTTTCCTAGGCTTATTGATGGGATCCAGAAACTTTGCTTTGCATTCCCTTGAGTAGGTGTGGTGATTCCCCTGGCATGCCGCACAAGTTGGGGTGCAATCGTCAGCTTCCCCGGGATTCAGCTTGCCGCACGAGTCACATTTCGATTCAGCTGCGCTGGGGCAGACGTCCGGTCTATGTCCTTCCCTGCCGCACAGTACGCAAAACGGTCTAATTCTCCTATAAAGAAAACATTTGCGCTCGATCCACCCGTACGTAACCAAGAAAGGGACTTTGTATCCACTGAACAGTATCACCGCCGAGTTGGATCTGCCGAGCCTTCGGACGCCTAATATTTCGTGGGTTTCCGAGGAAAAGTCTTTCTCTAGGCCTCTGTCTGATGCATTGGGGTCAATCCCGTGCACCACCCCTTTGCATGAGTCTTGCGGTGTTCTCACGTAGGCATTGAGGTGGTACTTTTGCCCGTCTATGTTGATGTGATCGATCTTCGCAAGTACTGTGGCGTCTTCGACATGGGAAGTTGCCGCGATGATGATGTTTTGCTCTTCAATAACTCTGATGTAAGGTTTGGCGCGTAGCGTCTTGCCACGTAACGGCTTTTCGAACACAACGTTAAGTGGGTGTACTCTCCCACCCCACATTTTCAGATCCAAACGGTCTTTCGGCTTGATAATCACTTTAAATTCATACTTGTCGAGGTCAGGGAGTCTCGGGGGCCTTTTGCGGCTCGTGGGATCCGCTGCTGGTGACCTCGTGTCGTCATCGTATGCCTTCGGAGCCCAGTGCCCTTGTGCACGCTGTCCTGCCCTGAGGTATATCGTCTTCCATCCAGGTTCTGGCTGTGAATTATCAAAGTTCCCCTCGCCTTGTTTGCTGCTGCTCGGAACACTTCCGAATCCTCCAGACTCGGGGTCGTAGCCATGGGTGTGGTCCACATCCATCGTCGAAGCCGTAGCGGAGTAGCTGCTCGCTGGTCAGGCCGAACGCGGCAACGGACGCCGGGCCCGGTGCCGAAGTGCTTGCGAGGCTTAGCGGTCCCACGTTTTGGCTTGGGCTTTAAAGTCCCGCATAATGCCAAGAAAGTCACTTCTTGGGATCAAAGCGTATCCACTAGTAGTCCTCGACGTTATACGTCTGATCCAGACAAAAATGTGGAACTGCGAATGGACCTTGCGCGCACAGGACGAGAAATCCACGGAGCGCATACAAGCTGCGTCCGCTAAATCCTATCTCCAGCGTTCTCCTGTGCCGCCCTGAGGTGCTGGGTCAGGTGCCTTCAGGGGCCAGGGCTGCGGGGCTTCTATAATTGAGGCCGCGGTTGGGCTGGCCTGGCATACTTGGTCAGCAGGCGAGTGCCCAGGATTGCGGTGGAAATGGGGCCACGGTTGCGCTGTCTGCGTTTGGCCAGCTTGCTCTGAGGGCGGTGGATATGGCGCTCTCACCAGGCGGCGGCGCAAAGTCAGCGGGCGGGCAGCTCCGATGCGGTGTGATAGGTTTACCGGGGGGCGTAGCTACAGCAGGGTGGCTACTGCAAGTCGCGGGCGGGTCTTATCGTCGGGCCTTGGGCGCGACGCGTTGCCGAAGGTGGATGGTGGCTGGCGGTTGGAGGTTGTTGTTGTTCTTCCCCTAGCAAAATGGCACATACCAGCAAGGGGGATTGGCCACAACCAGGCGGTGACTATTTAAATTGCAGATTGCATATGGCAAGCATGGGATAACCTAAAAAAATTGTGTAACTCTGATTCTGTTGCAGAGGAGGTTGCAGGAGGTTAGGGCGACCTAACAAACTGAAAATTAGGTAAGAAAGTCGGTAAAAAAATGAGATTGAGAGTGAGAGAGTAGGAATTGCAAAAAGTAGTTTCCCAAATACGAAAGCTTATGATGGTAGACGTTTTGATTCTAGAGGACGGTGAACAATGTCATTCTGATGTGCCCGGCTTGTTTTTCATGTGCGCTCAAAAGGTCAACACCGATGTAGCCAACTACCGCAGCGCGCTACCAGCTTTTCGACGCTCACGAGAGTCATGAGGGTTAACGCAAGTCAGTCTTACGTAACGTTGATCGGCTTGAGCGGCCCATGCGTTCATGCATCTACCGGGACTGCCTGCTGGCTAGCGCCCTCGCTCTAGGCTGCGCAGGCAGATTCTATTTCTGCCTAGGGCGCAAGTTATAGCGGGACGTGGGGATCGCCGGCAGATCACAGCGCTCGTTATCCGACCGGGGTGCGGGTCGGGCTGTGCCCTCTACCTACTCATCTCGCTGCACGTAACGTTTCAGGTAGCATAGGTGCACCGGTCCACCTGTCGGTTTCGACCACAAGTCCTCGAGCCTGTAACCGAGCGAGGAAGGTTTCTTTCGCGCGCGGAACGGCCCGATCCATTTCGGCGCCAGCGAGGCCGCAAACTGTTTGCTAGCGTCGCTGAGAAAGTGTTGGGCGTCAAAGCACCAGATCGTCCACTTCTTAGTGAACTTCCTGGTGCGAGCGGTCGTACTGTGCTTTCTGCTGCGCCCTAGCGGTGCTCAGGTTGCGTCGAGCCTTGCATAAGGCCTCCGTCACCTTAACGCGCAGCTGCGTCGCGTAATCAGCTCGTGCTGACGAAGTGACTGGCGTCTTCCTGCTGTCCGATAGAATCCGGTCCATCGTATTTAGCAGCTCTCTACCCAGATTAAGCGGCGCATATGCAGTCGAGCAGTTGACGGTCGAACGCTAAGCAAACGCGATCTCCGGCAGATAGGAGTCCCAATCTTAGTGCCTCTCAAGAGTACGCGACAAGCATGTGCTTAACGTGGCGATTGACTCTTTCCGCGCGGTTCGGCTGAGCATGATAGGTGGTGGTTTTCTTGTGCTTAACGCCGAGTGCAGTGCACGAATCAACGAACACCTTCACAGTGAAGTGGGACGCGTTGTCCGTTATCAGCTGCTCTAGGAAACCGAACCTGGTGAATACGCCCATCAGATTCTCCATGATCACTCGTGCGTCATCTTTCTAAGGGGGAAAGTTCAACCCACTTGCGGAAGTTATCCGTGACCATCAGCAAGAACTTGTTCCTACTCTGTGTCATAGAATACGGTCCCATGATGTCACACGCCACGATCTGCAAGGGAGTCTGGTTGCTAATCGGGTGCATGAGGTCGGGCGGTAGTCCGCCTAGGAGCTTCACGCTTTGGCACACATGACACGAGCAGGCGTAGTGAATTTCATCCCTTTTCATGCCATGCCATGTAGTGAAGAGACACAACGTAGTGTAAGTTTTGGGGCCGCTTGCATGCCCAGCGATGCACGAGCCGTGAAAGTAGCTTAACTGTGCTGCTCCCAATGCTCGCGGTATCACCAACTTGAACGCCTCGTTTGTGTCGTTGTCGGAGAGGATATACTTTAGCAGGACGCTGTCGGAATCCAGCAGATACGAATCCATCGCGCTCACAGCACTACCAGCTGTTTCCAAGTGTTTTGCACCGACAGGAAAACCAGCTGTCTCCGTGTGCGCGGCGGCCCTGCCGCCAGGCTGTCGGAGCCTTTCGACAAAACGAAACACCTTTCGACAAAACGGATCCTTGTTCTGAGCTTCGAGCAACTGCTTTCTGCTGAACACGATCCCCACGGAACTCGCGTAGTCCACGTGGTTCGCGCTCTCGCCCTGGATCAACGGTTGGTCCGCGTTCTTTACATGCGCTACGGCTCGGGTCTGTCCCTCACTCTTTCCGACTGTCGGGCGGTCGGTCGCGTGACCTTCCTCGCTCTGGACAGGCGCTCGCGAGAGTGCGTCAGCCACAGCGTTGTTTTTCCCTTTGCGGTAGCGCACGGTGAAGTCGTAACGCTGCAGTGACAGGTACCAACACGCTAGGCGGCCGCTCGGCTCGCTGAGTCGTCTCAGCCAGGTTAGCGCCATGTGATCCGTCGCGATCACAAATGCCACCCCATCGACGAAGTAGTCGAACTTTCGCAAAGGAAAAACTATCGCGAGACATTTCTTCTCTGTCACCAAGTAGTTTCTCTCTGCAGGCATCTACGAACGGCTCGCGAATCCTACCGGACGGAGAACGCCTTCATGCCCCTGAAGCAACAAGCTCCTGAGCCCAGGTCGCTTGCGTCGGTTTGAAACGCAAATTCGCTGTTTAGGTCGGGTAGCTGTAATTCAGCCGTGTCAATGAGCACTTTGGTGAGGTTGCGCAGTGCATCTTCTTGCTCGTGACCAAAACTGCAGCGCTTGCCTTTCTTCAAAAGCTTTGTCAAAAGCGCCTGCAACGCCGCGCAATCTGGAATGAACTAGTGATAAAAGTTCGCCATTCCCGGGAAGCGTCTGAGATCGGCTTGATCTGTGGGCGACGGAAACTTAAGCAAAGCCTCAAGCCTATCATCGCACGGCAGAATGCGGCCTCTGTCGATCGTGAACCCCAACAATGTTATTCGGGTAGCGGCGATCTGTGCCTTCTTCGGGTTTAAAGTGATTCCCGCGGGCCTCAGCCTCTCTAGGACGTCCCTCAAGTGGCGCAGTTGTTCCTCGAACGTTTTCGAGTACACCACGATGTCGTCCAGGTACGCGAGCGCGGGTTGCCACTTCGCATCTCTCAGAGCACAGTCCATTAGGCGCTGATATGTAGCGGGTGCTCCTAGCAAGCCAAAAAATATTTTCTTGAAATGGAAAAGGCCTCTGTGACAAGTGAAAGCACTTTTCTCTTTGTCACGCTCATTCATTTCCACCTGAAAGTATCCGCGGCTAGCATCGAGCGTTGTAAAGTACTTCGCCCCACCTAGGTTGGACACTAGGGAAGAAATGGTTGATAGAGGCTACGCGTCTTTTCTCGTAACGTCATTCAGTCAGCGGTAGTCCATGCAAAGTGGATGCGTACCGTCTTTTTTTGGAACTAAGACTACCGGGAAGCCCCAAGGGCTGTTAGACCTCTCAACAACGCCAGTGTCGATAAGTTCGTGTAAGGCACTGTCCAGTGCTTTTCTCTTAGCCAGACTAATTGGTGTAGGATTGCACTTCCAAGGCAGTGCGTCACCCGTGTCTATTCTGTGCCTGACAAGGGTAGTGAGGCCAGGGCGGTCAGTGAATGTCGCGTTGTATTCGTAGAGGAGCGATGACCACCATGCCTTCTGCCTCTCCGACACGCTGTTCACTGCCGACAACAAGGGGTGCGCTAACCTTCCCTGTACGGCAGAGCAATTTTCTACCGCGGCAACCTTCTCTCTGCCCTCTCTCTCAGCGATGATTGTCCGCTCGCCTCCTGGTTCTCGGGCTGGCGGGATTGATTTGTCACGGTCTCCCCCCGCTCGCGCCGCGTTCAGAGTCTGTATTGTCTCGGATGCCGCGGGCGCTTTCGCGAAAAGCTTCAAGGCGCCCGATGTGCGCTCCCTGTAACCTCCGCTGCTTATGTCTATCACAATACGTTTATTGGCTAGGAAGTCTCGCCCAAGAATTACAGGAACGGATAAACAGGGAAGATCAATGAGCGAACCACTATCCTAGCTGCATCGCTTGATTGCGCTGTGCCGCTGCCGAGGCGAAAGGTGGTATCGCACTCTCTCAGCCGGATTTTGTTCTCGCGGAGATGGTTTAACACCTCGTCACCGAACAAAGAAGCGCTTGCTCCTGTATCTAGTAACGCGGTGAATTTCTTTCGAGCTATCGTTAGCTCAATGAACGGCGCTGACAGGTCAACAGAATTTCTTACGCGAAATGCCAAAGGCGCTAGCATACCAGGGTTTTCTGTGTACGCCGCGCGGGATCGAAGGTCGATCACCAGAGGCTTTGGCCCTTTACCGACCCTGTTTTGTCACGGGCGGGAGGACGGCCACATTCGCAGGTGAAGTGCCCCTGCTAGTCGCACCGGTAACAACGGTTGCCCGCGCCTCGACGGGCTAGGCGCTGGTCGCCACGTTCCAGTCGGTCGTCTCGAACTCGCGGTGCGGGCGGTGGGGGCCGCTCGTGCGGCCGTGTGTCGGCCTCGCGATCTCGCCTAGGTTCGTTCCGCTCTGCGGCATCGTGTGCTGTTCGCGACGCGTAGCTGAATGGGTCCAAAGCGCGATCAGACAACTCCCAACCCCTTGGAACACACTCGTCAGCGAACTACGCTGACGCTTCATCCTTGGATGAACTGCGCGCTGTGCTGCCATTCCACGCGCAGCGCGGCTCAAGTGACAGCGATGCGGGTGGTGGCGGCCGATACGCATGCGCAGAGAGGATGTCTCCGTGCATGCGCTCTCAGGTAGGCCGTGAAAGTCGGGTACGCTTGTCTCGTGACGCGCTCAACTTTCTCCGTGTTCGTGGCGCGAGGGTCAGCGAGGCGATAAAGTTCGTCCATCGCTCGGACGTGCTCTAACAGACTCGTCGATGTGCTGAGGGCGGAACTCCAGCTCTCTCCTCAGACGCCATTTATAGTTTGCGGGAAGGAATTCGTCGCGGAAGCTTGCGCAAAATTCCTCCATTTTCCTAGCTCGGTTGCCGGCTATTCGGTACCAGCGAGTCGCTTTTTCCGTCAAAGAAACAGGCACAACACGCGCGAGCATTTCGGCGTCTGTGATTCCTGTCACTTGCTGATAATGCAGCAGACGGCCGAGGTACTCATTTGCTCCCGTATTGTCATGGTACCCCGTGTAGGCAGGCAAGTCTATCCTAACACGTGGTAATTGGGTCGGGGCATGCATATTGTTTTGCAAAATACCGGCTAAACTCTGCATAACCTGCACTGCGTTCTGCAGGAGCACCTCGGATGACTGCGGACTAACGCTCTCAAAATTGGGCGCAGCCGCTGATCACATCGAATGATGAGGCCTAAGTGCCTTATTGTCCGCGCCGCGGAGCGGTTAGGTGCCCGATGTGGAGCCACCCATACCAAGCCTAAGTCCTGCCAACGCGTCTCAGGATGTTCTTCGGCTATACTGCGTGGAACGCCCAAGATTCGCACATTCAAACCCTTCTAAAGCCGCGTCAAGTAAGGAGCCCTGGCTCTGTGCCGCTAGCTCTGACAGCATGAACAATCAGGTCTATCGGCTGTCATATTTTGTTAGAGCGACGGTAGTCGTTCACTCGAACAAAGTTCACTGCTCGATTGCCTAGTTCGCCCCACGTTGGGCGCCAAGATATGGGCTCACTCTGCGTCTAGCCGGCCTTCCATGCCAGCTACACGCTGGCGTTATTCGTACGCTGCACGTTTCCCCAACCCGTGGAGCAGAGTCGCAGCCACGGTAGGCACGGACGAAATAGCAACGGCAGGGCACACTAGAAAATAGCTTATTGTCCTAACGCGATGCAAGGCACGCTGCGGAAGAATGTTCTATCCAAAAAATTTCTTTCACTCCCTCCTTGTCCTTTCCTTTACGGCGCGGTTCAGGTGTCCGCCAAGATGTGAGACAGATACGGCACCATTTCCTTTCCCCCAAAACCAATTTACGTTTTCATTTCCAGGAGAGGGTTAATCTGAGATCATTGCTGGACGAATAGTATTGGAACTTAGGCAAGCGCATGGCGCAACTCGAGCGCCAAATCGAAACATACACATTAGAACTACAAGAAATTTGTGATAATATGAATCAGAAGATGGAATGCAAGAAGATATGGCTCTTGCTCCGCCCCTGCTTGACCCAACACACAAAATCCACGCAACGCGACGAGATCACGAGACTAATTCACCAGTATCAGGGCACAGACGCAGAGCTACTCGCCGAAATGCAAAAATTCTCCCTGAACACGTCGCATACAGACCCCCTACCCGCATACGAGGGCCTCCCCAATGAGACGCTGGACGCAGACATAGATGCCGAGGTCTGGTTTGCTCTGGGTCAGCTCCGTACCACCTCGGTGGCGGGATCGGACGGAGTGTCGAACAAGACGCTCAGAAACGTAGACCCCAAGTCTGTCGCGACTCTGGCTGATCTAATGAACACCTACTGGAGGGAAGGCGAGATTCCCCAGGAATGGAGGCATGCCCATCTCCCTCACGACTTGCATCGGAAAACTCACGCAGCATGTCATCCAAACCCTGCAACCGCGGCCTACTTCCGCCCACCGCGACCGCGACCTACTTCCTCCCACAATGATTGCCTTGAGGGCTAGCTTGTCCACGCAGTACATGGGGCTGCAGCTTAACAAGGACGTGCTGGACCCTCGACGCGGAACCTGGACGAAAGCAGTGCTCGGGCTAGACATGAACAAGATCTTCGACAACGTCTCGCATGAGGCCATCCTCACGATCCTCTCTAAAATAGACCCGGGAGAACGGACATTCATTCATTCCTATCCGAGTGGACCGCACAGCTTGCATTAGGTGTCCACAAATAGGAGACCATTCCTCTGGGAAGCCAAGGCACGCCACAATGCTCGGTGCTCTCGCCTTTCCTCTTTAACCTTGCACTCATTACACTACCCCCCAAACTCGCCGCCTTGCCAGGGCTGCAGCACATCGTATACACGGACGACATCACTTTGTGGGTAACCACTGGGAATGACGGCCAAATAGAGAATACACTGCGGCAGGCAGTTGACATAATTGAAACTTACGCGTCGGGAGCGGGCTTTGAATGCTCGCACTCGAAATCGGAACTTCTATTTCTTAGTGTTAAGCCACGCGGTAGAAACGCAAACCAGACCCTGCCGACCCCTCTGAATGTATATGTGCAAGGCTTTCCGGTCAAGGAGGTCCAAGCCATACGTATACTGGGCATGTACATACAGACCAATCGCAAAAACACCGAAGCAGTCCACAGACTAACGGCCATGGTCAATCAGACTGTGCGGCTAATCAGACGGATCTCCAGCAAAAGACGAGGCATCAAAGAGAAAGATGAATGTCGACTTGTGCAGGCTTTCGTGCTGAGCAGGATCGTCTGCTCCCTCCCTTATCTGCAACTGCAGCTCGAGGAAAGGAACAAATTCGAAGCTACAACCCGGCAAGCATACAAGATGGCCCTTGGGCTCCCGCACAGTACGTCCACGGAAAGGTGGCTGGACCTTGGGGTTCACAACACACTCTCGGAGCTGTGCGAGGCGCACCTCGTTTCCAAGCTCAGACGACTCACTCGTACGACCGCAGGAAGGGCCATCCTATACAGACTAAAGATGTGCGAACAGCTTCCAGAGAGGGTCGCGAAAACGCAGTTACCCACGCACATCAGGAAAGCTCTTTTGATTAAACCCCTACCCAAGAACATACACTCCGCGCACCACGAAGGCCGACGCACAGCGAGGGCTCGCGCCCTGCTCAGCAAATACGGCCGAAATGAAAATGTGGCATATGTGGACGCAGCGGAATACCGACAAACCCCGAGAAAAGCGTTTGCACTGGTCGCAGTAAACGGGAACGGCGCCCCGTTGGCGGCTGTGTCGATAGAAGCCACCTCCTTCGAGACGGCGAAGGAAGCGGCAGAAGCCTTAGCTAAAGCGAACACGCATGCTGATATTATATTCAGCGACTCCAAAACAGCCATTCGCAACTTCGCAAGGGGCCGTATCACATCTACCTCACCTCGCTTCCTTCAAAACACCCCCCTTCCGATTAGAAAAGTTGAATTAATCTGGCCCACGCGCGAGCCCGAGGTTTTGTCGACCGGGCAGTGAGCGCGCCCTCTTACCCAAATTTCACGAGGGACGGGTTGATCTCATTTCATGAGATCACTCCTCACTTTAGGCTGGAGAGACGGGCATATCTCCCTCCCCACAAATCAGTAACAAAAGTTCAGGAAGTCACTTGGCGCCGACTGCAAACACGCTTCCTTCTGAAACCGGCAGTGCTTGCCCTCTTGTACCCTCGCCAGTACGGCCCAAAATGTTATAAATGCGGTGAAAGGGCCACTTACTCCCCTATTCTGTGGAACTGCGGAAATCTTGCGCCTCCGGAGGAGTTGATACAGCTCCCTTCTCTCGAGCGGTGGGAGGCCGTGCTGGTCAGCTCGGACCCGAATATTCAATTGCGGGCGATCGAGCGTGCCAATGAGGTCGCCGTCAGCCATGGGCTAGCGGCCATCAGTATGTGTCTCCTGCAACCTGCTCTCGACGCAATAAATGTTTTACAATCCAATCTCGCATGCACAAGATCAAATATGAGATCCGTGCAAGCGTGCTTGTCCCAGAAGTCAGCCTTTGGGAGTGCACGAAATCGGACCTCAGCACGGTTTTTCAGTTTCAGTTTTCGTTCTTACTTAGCATTTCGTCTTTTTGCCATTCTCTTTTTTTCCACAGCAATGCCTACCTGTTGCGACGTCAACTGCATGAGGAGTCCAGCAAAGTATTTGGTAAAGACGTTTCAAAAATTAGGGTTCAATGCATCGCAATGGCACGACACTCGCAGACGACAGGACGTCGCTCGTGACTCGTCTGATCAGCTAAGTGTCGCCCCGTTGCGCTAGCCTCGCCAACTCTGCTCTTTGTTGTGATGCACGTTGTCGCGCTCTAAGCCCAAGTTATACCATCCATGGGGGATATATTTAAGAAGGAATAGGTGGAAACCTTTACCAGGCAGACGACTTTTGAGTGCCCATTCTATCGAATTATGTTCAGACCGGACCGGAGCGTCCCCGCAGGGGTCGCC
This sequence comes from Amblyomma americanum, assembly GCA_030143305.2. Taxonomy (NCBI): domain Eukaryota; kingdom Metazoa; phylum Arthropoda; class Arachnida; order Ixodida; family Ixodidae; genus Amblyomma; species Amblyomma americanum. The sequence continues at coordinate 53,446 of JARKHS020022689.1, forward strand.
TGCAGCTTGCAGGCGTCTGTGAGTGCCGACACCGCGGGTTCCCAAGCATCCGCAGGGACATCCCCACAAGGGGATGATGGTGAACAGTGCGTCACCACGGACCCGAGCACCCACGCCTAGCCGTGCGTGGCATCGCCGTGTCCGGGGAAAAGGGGATTCTGGTGGTTGAGCCAATGCCGTTCGCTTGGACCCTTAAGGCCCCTCGGCGGAGTCAACACACCACATTGGCCCCAGCTTCCTGTAGACGACACCTCCGGCCTGACCCGACCGGGGGAAACCGGCAGTCACCTTTCCCTATCCTCCCCTCCACCTTTCACTTTCCTATTTCTTTATCACAACTCTCCTATCACCTACTCACTTCTTGGTTTTTCCTTCTTTCCTAGCGGCGAGGGTTAAAATTGTGTCACCAACTACCCTGAGTTGCGTCATATTTGGTTATAGTTGAAGTGTACAGCTGGCGTGGGCAGGACTTGCTATAAAGTTCCTGTCCCGTCCCCTTGTTGGACTCCATGGTGGGTGGCTGGCACCATGACCGAAAAACAATATTTTTATGGCTCCCCTACTTTCTAAACCTGATCGCTCTCTCAAAAGAGGGCGGAACGAGGCAGACAACTTCTTTCAAAAAAGAAAAGTAACTTTCCACAAATATCACGTGATCCACAGTGAAGAACAAGGTAAACAAGCAAGAATAACATCCCCCTTCCTTGTGTCAAAGTGCTTGACTGAAACCTTAGGCATTGGCTATAATCTCTCAAAAATTGCCAGCGGCGACTTATTGCTCCAACTGTGTGACAATGTCCAACAGTCTAAGCTCTTCAACCTTACGTCCATAGGGGAAATCCAGGTTTCCATGACTTATCATCGCTCACTTAACACTGTCCGAGGCGTAAAATCCGAAAATGTTTTTGTTCACATGACTGCAAAAAAAATGCTCGAAGGGCTCACTGATCAAGACGTCTTAGATGTCCACCGAATCAAAATCCGGAAGGACAATAAGGAAATAGACACAAAACATATGAACCTTACGTTCAACACCAGCACCTTGCCCGACACAATCGACGTGAGATATTTGAAAATCAATGTAAGACCATACATACCAAACCCTCGCAGATGTTTCAATTGTCAAAGGTTCGGCCACGGCTCACAGAGTTGCCGCGGTCGTAAAACTTGCGCAAAATGTGCTTCGAATGATCACCAGTCTGATGTATGTGACGCAGCCCTGCGCTGTGCAAGCTTTGAAGAACATGCTGCATACCCCAGGGCGTGTCCATCCTGGAAGAAAGAAAAAAAGATAATCACCATAAAGACAAAGGAAAACATTTCATTTAAAGAAGCGAGAAGGTGTTTTGCGCTTACAAACACAGTCTCCTTCACATCAAAACAAAACTTCGCTGATGTGGTGCGCAGGGGCGCAGCACCACACAGCACTCCGGCACTTGCCAAGGCCGCTTCCACCGAGCCTATGGAAGGGCCATCCACGCCCCAGGCAGGGCCAGCGAAAGCTGCCCTGTCATTGCCAAAGCAGGGAGCGCCGGTCCATGGGTCGGCATCTCGCAGGACCTCCCCCCGTCGGGAGAGGCCTGAAACTAACACAACCGCGGCTGCGCGGTCCTCCAGCACCTCTGTTGAGGTGATGGATACAACACCCCCTCCGCCTCCATTACAGCGGCGGAACAGCTCTCTTGAGCGAAAAAAAGACAGGCCCCTCAAAACGGGCTCACCACATAAGTAAATCTCCTTTCATTTCCTTTCAAAAGCATAAACATGGCTTTTTTAATTAAATGGAATTGCAGAGGTTTTATGCGGAAGTACAGTGACATAACATAATTTAGGGTAAATGTTACCCATAGTTTTATATCTTCAGGAGACCAATCTTGGTCCACAACATGTGCATATTCTGAAACATTAAAAAACGTTTAGACGTGATCGCGATCAGGCAAATCGACTCTCGGGAGGCGTCGCAATTGTCTTCCAAAGCGGCGTCCCTGCTCTAGAAGTCAAACTTAACACAAAAATTGAGGCAGTTACCTACAAAACAATAATAGTATGTTCTGTATATCTTCCCCCGCACATCACATTAACAATCGAAGATTTGAAAGCCTGATTGATCAACTGCCGGAGCCATATCTGGATATTGGCGATTTTGACGCTCACTCCCCATTTTGAGGAAGCGAACGATGCGACTCAAGGGGACAAATAATGGAAGATTTTATCCTCTCAAATATTATCTTATCTGTCTTTTAATACGGGAAAAGCCACTTATTGTTTCCCAAGCTCAGCAAAAATGAGCTTCCTCGATTTAGCTTTCGCATCACCATCACTTTTAACGATTTTAAATGGGATGTTTTAACTGACCCTCTGGGAAGTGATCACCTACCTACTATCATCAACCTCTCATCGTCTACTCCAGTCATCCCCACAAGACCACGGCGCTGGAAACTTCACCTCGCCGACTGGTCACTTTTTACAGCGCGTGCTACACTAGAAAAAGAATTTTGTGAAGACCTCAGCAAAGACGAAATTAATGAAAAGTTTACTACATGCATAATATCGCCCGCTACACTACCCATACCACAAACAACAGGACTCGTACCCAAAAAACAAAAAGTGTGGTGGACACAAGAGTGCACGTTGGCAAAAAACAACAAAATAGCGCTTGGGGTTCTCTGCGTCGGTATCCCACAGCGGAGAACTTGATTGCCTTTAAGAGAGCCAAGACCAGAGCGCGACTCGTTCGAAGAAATGCCGAGAAATCCTCGTGGCAGAAATATGTGTCCTCAATAAACAGCTCAATAACCACAAAAAAAAAAATTTGGGAAAAGGTTCGTAGATTCAGTAGTGACAATACCCCTTTCACACTTCCTTTATTGACTACACCTGGGACACAAACATCATTAGAAGAACAGACCAACATACTGGGTGAGCATTTTGCTGAAGTTTCCAGTTCGTCCAATTACACAAACACGTTTCAGGAGTACAAAGCATTAGCAGAAAAAAAAAACTTACATTTGCAGCAGGTACGCACGAGGACTACAATCAACCCATCACACTCCAGGTATTGAATAGGGTATTATCTTCTGGTAAAAAGACAGCACCAGGCCCAGATAATGTGCATTACATCATGCTTGCCCATCTCTGTGAGGCTGCCGTGCAGGCATTGTTGAAATTCTTTAACCAAATATGGACAACTTGGTTATATACCTGAGGAGTGGAAGAAAGCAATAATAGTACCTTTTCTGAAACCCGGAAAACCACCAACAAGTCCTAGCAATTACAGACCGATAGCCCTCACCAGCTACATTGCTAAATCTTTCGAAAGCATAATAAGCATTAGACTAACCTTCACACTTGAATCTCGTAGACTCTTAGATGTACATCAATGTGGATTTAAGAAAGCATGGTCGACCACTGATCACCTTGTCCGCCTAGAAAACACCATCCGGGAGGCGTTCATCCACATACAGCACTGTATCGGGTTCTTCTTCAATTTAGAGAAGGCCTATGATACCATGTGGAAGTTCGGCATCCTCCATGACCTAGCAGAGCTAGGGATCCGCGGCAGGATGCTGAACTGCTTGTAACCGCACATTCAGAGTCCGTCTAGGAGCAACTCTGTCAATGACATTCACCCAAGAGAATGGCGTACACCAGGGATGCATTTTAAGTACGACACTCTTCATAGTAAAAATGAATTCTTTAGCCAAAGTAATACACAAGTCCATAATGTTTTCAGTTTATGTAGATGACCTGCAGGTAGCATGCACTTCTTCCAGCATACTGTCCTGCGATAGACAAATAGAAATCACACTAAATTAACTGGCTGCTTGGGCAGAGAAAAATGGATTCAAGTTCTCTCCTCAAAAAACAGTAGCTGTTCTGTTCTCATTACGAAGAGGCCTACAGGTCGATCCCAACCTGTGCTTGAATCAAACCACACTGCCAATCAAACAAGAACATAAATTTTTAGGCGTCACTTTTGACAAGAAACTTACATTTCTACCACACATTAACAACCTTAAAAAGAAAGCATCCAAAACCCTCAATGTATTAAAGGTACTCTCGCGAAAACGGGGGGGGGGGGGGTCCGATAGAGCATGCCTATTACAAATATATCGCTCTTTGGTGCGCTCCAAGCTGGACTACGGGTGCATAGTTTATGGTTCAGCAAGAGCATCCCACTTGAAACGACTGGACCCAGTTCATAAACTTGGTCTGCGCCTATCAACTGGAGCATATTGAACATCCCCTGTAAATAGTCTTTATGTTGAAGCTAATGAGCCCACACTAGAGGATAGAAGAGTCACACTTACATGCACGTACATCCCAAAAACCCATTCCCTTCCTAAACATCTCTGCTATCCCATTGTTACCAAGTGCCCATCTAGAAGATTATTCAATAATAAACCACATTTTATCAGGCCACTAATAATGCGCTATGAAGATAAATGTGAAGAGTTAGCAGTGCTGGACGCCCTACCGAATATTGCACAATGACATGAATATCTGCCACCATGGTACAGCCTCCTTTCGGTGTGTGATTTTACACTGACACACGTAAACAAAGAGGAAATGGCACACGAGCACATTATGCAAGAGTTCTTTGCTCTAAAAGAAAAATATGACGCCTACACTAAATTTTACTATGATGGCTCAAAAACAGAATGTCATGTCGGAAATGCAGTAATCCAAGAAAAAAACGAAAAAAATGATACGATTGCCACAGTATGCATCGGTATTTACTGCGGAGTGTTATGTCATCTTTGTAGCCGTAGAACAAATAGTAAAACAAAATAAAAAATAGCATCATTTACACCGATTCACTGAGTATGCTCAAGGCGCTGAACACTACAAATGCTGCTGAACCCATAATAGGAAAAATCATACATAACATAGTTAATATCAAAAAGCAAAAACATAACATGATATTCTGCTGGATCCATAGCTAGAGTTGGAATTGGAAGAGAGTTGAGAGAAGAGTTGGAAGAGAGCAGATGCTTGCGCAGCACAAGCTCGAATTGGTCAAATAAAACATGTTAACATGCCACTGAGGGCTTTTTTTTATTTACTGCACAGTAAACTCAGGAATAAGTAAGTGGCAGGTTGCATGGGGAGAACAGACAAACCACAAACTACATTCTACGAAACCCGTTTTGGGAGAATGGAGATCATGTAAACATCAGGAACGTTTTACAGAAGTGATTTTTTGTGTCGACTACGCATTGGACACACACACCTTACACAAAATTTCTTAGTGACAAAAAAAGACAAACCTCACTGCGATATGTGTGGCGACGAACTCACGGTAAACCACATTTTAATTGTATGCACAAAACTGGAACAACTGAGGAAAAAATATTTCACAACATACTACATGAATACATCCCGCTACACCCCATGTTACTTTTGGGTGATCAAGCATTGGTTGATTTTTCAAGCATTTTTAAGTTTCTCAGAGAAGCCAATGTTTTAAACCAACTTTAGATATAAAAAGCGTAACCTTTAACAAAAGCTCTAACCGTGTGTTTGGTGCATCATAGCCTCAGCTCCTTTGCGCCATTAAAATCAATATAACTAACTTACGAATCGGAGTGAGGGCGAGGCTGCTATCTGGTGAGGTGCCGACGCTGTTCTGCTGGTTCACAATACTACCTCCAAAAGGTATGGTACCGCTTTTTCTGTGGTGTGTATCATGTACTGTTTCGTATTGTATCAAATTATGCCCGATTGAGATTTTATTCGTGAGGCTAGGTGCAGTTTACTTCAAACAGCGTTTGTCCCGCGCGCTGCAGCATCCGTCTTTCTCGCGCTTTGCAGCTGAAACATGAGTGTGCTATGGCGTTAGGTTAAAAGCACGTCTAGAAGGTAAATGACACCGTAGAGCGACAAACATCAGCTGCCATTGATGAGAAGACATCGTCCGCCACTAAATCGAAACTCAAACTGCGGAAGCTCAGGATTTCCGCGCCATAGTTCGCCTTTTCTTTGCTACATTAAAATTCGGTTTTAAGATGACGTACCCTCATCGTCATTCCACTGCTTCCCCTAATTACACTCGGAAGACAAGAACCAGATAAGAACATAAGTGTTTAACGCAAATACCCCTTTGCCACGGCAGGGTGAGACGTGCATGCCTGTTTTCTTCGGCTTCTGTGAAATTACAACGGTTCCTCAAACAATGCTCACATATCTCGCGTTGAGCTTGCTTATGCCTTCGATATTATATGTACGTTACACGAAAACAACGCGAATAACTGAGTACGGAAGGGCGACAAAGGCGACTTTTTGCATTCAATTAAACAGCAGACACCGAACTTCCGGGACATGCCACCCAAATTCCGCTGCCTTCACTTGTGCCCATTTCGGAAAGCGGGAATGCGGCATCCAGCCACTTAGTGGAGATCAGTGGGTCTCAAGCCTGCAAAGCTGCCTTTGCGGCCCTAAAGTTGGGTGTCACGTCTGATCCAATACTGGCCACATTGATGACAACGCCACAGCAATTTTGGGCACGGACGCCAGTGGACACGGCATTCCATTCTTTTGCAGCGCCAGCAGTCGTCGAGCGCGCAAGTGCTGGCCCGCATAAATCGTACCTTGACTGCAGTGATGCAGAACTACACGATTACTGAACAAGTGCGCCTCGCTTTTCTCTGGGCCATTTAGAACTTTCGCCCTTCTTAGTACGGCTGCCCCTTCACCATTGTAACTGACCATCATGTCTTATGGCGGTTGTCGCCACGGAGGAGCTTGCCCGGGCGCCACGGAATCCTTATCTTCCGCCTCCAGTAGTATAGTTTAGAGTAGCCTATAAATCGTGAAGAAAACACAAGAACACCGATGCGCTCTCTCGCTGCCCCCTTGCTTCGCGACGCAACCTCTTTACACGACTCCTGCTGCTTCACCACTTCAATGTGCTAATTTCTGTGGCGACCTAAACATTGAGAGCCGCAGTCATTGGTTTGATGCCCGCTCCCAGTCTCGGCCATTATGCCACAGCACCGCGCCCCACCCTTACTTTGGGACTCCCATCGATCCTGTTAGTGGCGCTGCGTCGCCTCCAGATGCCGCTTTATGTCGCCAACTTAACTGCTTCAAGCTGGTCAACGGCACCCTTCTTAGGCGCAATCACAGCCCCGTCGGTGACTTCTGGGTACCTGTGCATTGCCCGTTATCTGCGCCGTTGCAGGAGTTTCACGACAACCCCATGGCCAGCCACTCATGCTTCCAGAAAACTTACGACCGTATCAAACACAGTTTATTTTCACCTGGCCTCTCAACCTCTGTTAGAAAATATTGCATCTTGCATCTCTTGCCAACACCGCAAACGCTCCACGTTTCCTCCTACGGGCCTTCTACAACCTCTCCGGTGTCCTTTCTCCCACTTCGAAGTCGTTGGCACTGATCGGTACGGTCCCTTACCGTTAACTCCGTCTGGCAGCCGGTTGATCGCCACTGCCAACGACCACATTACGGATACGCTGAAACGGCCCCCTTCTTTCCGGCTCTGAATCAGAGATCGCCCATTTCTTCCTGAATGTCATGCTTCTGCGCCATGGAGCCCCTCGTGCCCTTATTAGTGACTTCAGCAAGTCCCCGTGTAAAGCCCTTGCCGAAGGTCTTCATGCTTCCAGAACCGTCCATAAAACAGCTCCAGGCTATCACCGCCAGATCAATGCGCTCACAGAACGCTTTCATTGCAGGCGGTCAGATATGCTGTCCACGTATATCCATCCAGACCACACGTATTGGGACCTGAATACTGATGCCTGAATATTGACGACTGCCAAGCCCCCCCAGAGAAGCACCAATCAATTCAACGTCTGCGAAGTCTGTTTCTTCCCCGGCGTTGAAACGATGCTATGGGCTTCTGTTCCCACCCCCGGCTTGTGCGAAAACTTCCAGAGCCGCTTTATTGGTGTGCACACTGTACTCAAACAGACGTCCCCTGTTGTACTATCGCGTTGCCACTGTCCATCCTGTAAATGACCGTCGTTGTCGCGGTGCAGAGATTGCGTATGTTTCGCGCTTAAAACCCTTCGCCCATCGCCCTACTTCGCGAAAACCTTCGCCCGAGCCGGTCGCTTTCATCCATGAGGGAAGAAAGTAGTTGTTGCCTCTGAAAGTGTAAGCACAGTCTGCGAGCTCAGACTTTATCTGTACATATTCATCACCATGGCGCATGGTGGTGGTGGTAGTGGTTTTATTAAAAATAATAGTAAAAAGGAAGGAAAAGATTTTTGCTAGCCCCGGCATCTGCCATCGATACTGAAGCACCTGAGCTGGGGCAGCGGAGGACAGCTGGCAGAATGGAGAAATGAAATGAAAGAGGTGAGGGGACAGGAATAGAGGATAGGGGGAGAAGTAATATATACAAACTATTTACACAATAAGAAATGTGTCCAGGTTGTGCGCGTGATTAGTTCATTTTAGAGGAATTAAATCACACACGCGCACAGCACTGTGTTGGTTACAACTGGAGTGGGGCGTCCAGTTATTAATCGTTCAGGGTAGAACTCGCGGAGCGTTCGGTCACTGCGTGTAACTACCTGACGGAGAACAGACGGGACGTCAAGCCCGTGTGTTCGAGGAATGCACAGAGGCTCACCAAAGTTCGCTCACGAGTACGCGCACTGCTCTGCGGCTACAATAGCGTCTTGATCGAGTCTGGTAGTATGCCCTGTGCCCTATAGGCCGCGAGCATATCGCGACGAGCATCGGCGAACGCGGAACAGCGAAGGAGCAGATGTTCTAGTGTTTCCACTGCACCGCATCCGTCACACACGTCACTCGTCGCGATTCCGTGACGCACCCGTCGATCCCCGGGCCCCACGCTGCCAATGCGGGCGCGGAGGATCATTGCACGTTGTGACCGTGTAAGTGCGCGACAGCCGGTGACACTGTCGATGCGCTCACCTCCCGCGATGCGTGGGTCGGAGTGCTGCTTTCGGAGATGGTCGTGGGTGGCCGCACGCACGTCCTCCAGCGCAAGGGGAAGATCGCTGGCAGGTAGTTGGTGTGCAGCGGTCGCGAGGTCGTCAGCTTCTTCGTTGCCGGCGATGCCGCAGTGACCGGGCACCCACTGTGCACGCACGGCACAACCTCTCTGCGCGAGGCGCTCGATGAGCGAACGAATTTCCCGCACTAGTGGGGTACCGCGGCCGTTAGACTGCAGGCGGCTGAGGGCGGCGCGGGAGTCGCACAGCAGAGCACTCCTGGGCGGCGGAGGGCCGAGGGTGAGCAGCAGGTCCAACCCGAGCCGGATCCCGATCAACTCCGCCGTGGTGGAGGAGCCCAGGAAGGCTGCGTGTTGCTGGCTGTGCAGTCGCAGGGCGGGGATGGTGGCCGCCGCAGCAGTGGAGCAGCTGTCGCGGGCCACTGAGCCGTCGGTGTACACGAGGAGATGGTCCTGGAGCTCCTCGTGTATGACGGCTCTGGCCAGCTGCTGCAGAGCACAGAGGGGTGTGCTCCGCTTTCCCGCAATGCCGACGATCTCTCGCTGTACCTCCGAGGCAGCAGGCCAGGGTGCGCAGGAGCCGTAGGGGGGTGGGCCTTGGGTCAATTGCTCATACTCGAGCAGCGCCGCGCCCATTCGTGAGCGCGGGTGCGAGCGCATACGCTGCAGCAGCGAGCCGCCGTCCGGGGCGCGGTGAAGCCGGTCGATGTGATTCAATGCCCTGCGCGCTGCTTCGTCTTCGGAAAAGTGGCCGCCATACTTTCGAGTGCCAATAATGCTCGTTTCGTCCTCAATCTCAAAGTATATCTAATATTAGGCATTAAATCATGTCTGCTAAAGATAGAGTGATCTGTGTAAAACACATCTTTGCACACTCAGGAGCAATGAAACAACTCAGATGGGTGATGTATGCCAGTAGTGAGTACCAGTCATCGCTTTGGTGCACATAGGACTGTGGATACGTACCGTCCTGCTTTTTGCCCTATCTCCACAGACAGTTACTGCAGCGCTTCTGCCGCATGAGCATACACGCAATAGTCTTGTATGACTTGGTGCAGGATCTCATTGCTTGCTTTTTTGGGGTTTTAGTGGCGCCGTCGAAGCAGCCGCGGAAACGCTAGTAGCCGCGGCAATACATTATCGGAGCGTGATAGAGGGGCTGGCTGGGGGGCTGATTAAGGAAGTGGGCGACCTTCCTTGCGCTTGACAAGACAGCAGGTCGAGGGGCGTCCACGGAGCATTCGGGTAAAAGAACACAACGCAAGGGAGGTATTACATGGGGTATTACTGAGCTGAAAAACTGAAAAAAAATTTAGCCTGTGTCCCGTATACTTCTGTTCACGGCTGTATTTTCGCGTGCGTTCAAATCTGCCGCATTGTTGTGTCCTACCAACATGCCACTCCATTCCTCGCGGTTCAGACCGCTTCAACACTGTCAGTTCTTATTTATTCCACCGACCTGCATTTCGGCCAGTGAGCTAATAAGCAATTTCCGCAACTTTGGAAACGAAGACAATCGCACATGAGGGCACTGCTTGGGGACTCTAGCTGCTCATCTAGCAGAAATTTTAAGACGATGTGTGGGCCTCAGATCCCCAGGTGTTCGAAATTATTCCGGAACTCTCTATTGCGGCAGCTCTCTCTGTCCTCTTTTACTAACTCCTTGCTCTCTTCACAATGGAGTGCATATTGCAACCACGCAAAATGACGAGGGACAAAGAGAAGAAAGCAGAGTACAATACGCGCTCTTAGTCCCTCGTCGTTTTGGCGGTTGCAATATGCACTCCATTATTAACCACCAACTAGCCCGACTTTGCCTGTTACATGCTCTCTTCAGTCAAGGCGCGGTTGAGCTCTCCACCGAAAAGTGAGACAAAAACGGAACCTTTCATTTCCCAATAACCAATCATTTTTTAGCAAGAATTACCAAAGCAGTGAGCACACATCTCGGTTGTAATTGCTGCTCGTTTTTTACAAGACGAATCCAGGAGTAAAAGTTGATTTCCTTGTTATTTTTTTAAACACTGAAGAAAAGCAAAATAGATATACTTTCGTGAAGTTACACTTAGAGTTATTAAAATTCATCTCCGTCAAGTGCAAGTGCATTTTGCACATAAATGTACAGTGACACAACACTGTCATTTCTGTTTCTGCATGCCAAATGATGGTCTTGAACATTAATGGCGTCAAAAACATGTCTTTTAAGAATCAAGAATCCATTATGCTACAATTGGAAGAGACTGTACATGTGTCAAAAACACAACCAAGGTGCGAGCTTATTAGAGTCATGAAATAAATGTTTTCAAGCAAAATTCCTCATACAACGTGACACTGCCGAGATTGCGAGTGCGTGCAGTGGCACACAGGAAAGCATGTACGGCTCAGCGGGCTTCCGGAATATATGGTTATGTGTTACTGTTCTATTCTCGACACGTTCAGTGTTCATGGGCTGCACACGCGCCGCCTATTTTCACTTTTGTCGTATTTCCAACCTCGCAGCCGCCTCCATATTCCACAACCGGCACTAAAATTGACGTATACATCAGCCCTCAGCAAAAGACCTGAGCGCCTCCTGGCGTGTGCTAGCCACCTGTTCTGACTGCAGGCGCGGTTGGCGGAGCTACAGTTACTTCTTTCAGTAGGAAAAAAATACATATCACGTTAAAGCAGAGAAAAATCCCCGTTTGCTAAGTAACCATCCAAAAGTGACTTTTGCCTTTGGAAGAAAATAAGCTTTTATTTTCTTAATATAGACCTCCTACCAAAATGCACTACGCTTTGACCGTTCATTCTTTCACATTCTGGCGAAACTCACATGAAGTTATTGAATTTTATATTAAAACACTTTACAGCTGATTGTTAGTTTACTTACTGCCTCTCAAGGTTTTGCCAGCTGTGCACCGAATGCACTGATGACGTCAAGAGATAAACAATTTAGAGCGTTTGTAAAAAAAACATTCATTACTTCCTGTCATGTAAGTACCACGTATCGAGGGACAACTCTTGCTGATCTCACTGTTTCTTTTCTTCCCTTCGCATCTCCCCCTGTAAGGAGAACCAAGTCGAAGCCATGTTTTCTGACATCAACTGTTTATCCCGCTCTCACTTTACTTTTCATCTTGTTGCAACTGGAAAACGTCTAATGCCTACGAGTATTTCCAAAGAACCAGGGCAGGTGAAATAGGATTTAGAGGGAGATCGCTTATATAGAAGTTACAATGTTTTTTGCGAGAGAACAGAGATATAAATAAGAGAGTGCGCCTAGCACAGCTTGCCTAAAACTTTCTCAGCAGTCGAAAAGTTTAGTAGCGAAAGCTACATTGGCCACGAACTCGCAGTTTCGCGGTGCTCGCTTTCCCACCGTGGTCGCACCGTACCACGTGACCGACCACGTGACTGGTCACGAGACCATCCGCGTGACGAACCACGTGACCAGCCACGGCGCCACCTCCTCGCAGTCAAGATTAACCTAGGCTAGCGAAGCTGTGCCTTAGCTTTCGCTACGCATATCCTGGCATAGCCGAGCTAAGCCACTATCAATTTTTTTCTTAGCTGGTAGGGATGATGTTCTGCAACCGGACTAAACTTGCCGGGCTTTGCTGAAGAGTAAATAAGGCAAATATCAAAGTAAGGATGCTGAAAGGCCGTGTAAATGTTGTAGAGAGCGGTCTATAGCGTCTGTGTCGGTCTTTGCGGAGAATGCGGTTTCAAACCACTCGGAACAACGCCAAGTTGTCAAATAATATCGGTTGACGAACGGCGAGTAAGATATCAAAAGCCTTTATTCCGGACAAAACTGGGAATGAAAACGCGAGCGCGCTATGTACTGATTTCGAGAAAAAACAGTGATCATGTTTCTGCTATATATAAAGTTTATTATGTCGCCTTATCGTGCACATAAGAAATAAACCTTCTGAAAAAAAATAGCATTGTTCATACTGGGTGCACTTTCTTAGCCCCTACTTTTTCCTGTCTTTCACACCGTCCTGGTTTCCGGTTCCAATTATTTTAGAATAGACCAGTGAAAAAACCGCGAGCGTGTGTTCAAGGTAGCATGCTTCAAATCTTCTAAAAAACTGGATGGTTTTTCTTACTTTCAAGTGATATTTACGCATTTGGAACATAAGCTCGTTCTCACAGAGTCAAGAAGCGAACGAATCCTGAGTAGTTCGCGGCTGCGCAAACCTCTTCAGCATATAATGCTCAAGCCTTACTGAGATGGCGTAAGCCGGCTTTATTTTGTGGCCACCGATGGCGATTATGCTTCTTTGGTGAGCCGAGTGAGCCAATCGACTAAAGCACCAAACTTTTTGCGTTGTTTTTTTTGCGAGAAGATCCCTTCTAAAATTGAACCTCACCAGTGCACGTAATATCATTGAGAAGCGACGACTGTGTATTCTAGGATGGAAAGTAGTTAGCGAGCCTAATACAACTACAGTAGATGCTCCTAGTTTACTGTTCTAGTAAACGTGTGCTCATTAATTTTACCCCCCCATTCACAGTGATAACTATCAACATTTCTGCTATGAGTCCCTGTACACTTCACAAATGAACTAATATGGACGTCGGCAGCTGGATGCTTTTAGTCCATTGCTAATCAGAAGGCGCGTAACAGAGAACTTACCTTGGAAGCATCCGGGGTATAGTGCTTTAGCTGGTGCTTCGCTTTAGAAAACGCAAGAGGGAGAGCTATCAGTAAGCTACGGACGCTAGCTAGCATTGCTGCAAAAAACTGCACGATTCTAGCACTGAAAAAGCAGCCTACTGAGGTGTGCGGATTTTGGGAGCTTGTCGGGCTATACGCGATATGCGGATGATATGTCCTTACGCCTGTTGCTACATGGAACACCTGGTCTGTTCATTCGTTTGACGTTTGACCTTTCCGCTTCTTTTCAATGCCTGGCTCGTAAATACCTGTAGACCAAATAATCACGGCGCTAATTACGCATCAGTTAAGTTAGGTATTTTCTTTTGTATCGCTGTCATGGAGCCTGATTCATAAAGCAGAGCATCAGTTTTATTTCTGAATCATGATACACTCGTTCCCTGTGTAACTAATATTGTTATTAATAGCTGTTTAGTTCTTATTGGCCATCTCTGATATTACCACAACTGCGTTCATGCCCATGTAGTAATTTAATCCTGGTTGAGTCGAGTGTCTGGGACGTTGTGTGCATGCTATTGTTTCTGGCCCGTGAGTACCTAGCCTGACTGACTTTAGTCGCTGTCGTGGATGTTTTCTAATCAGAGATTCAGTAAATTCACCGCACGTGTTTGAGTACTTTAAAGTCCCGCTCAAACGTCACGTTTGCTGCCCCTTAGAAGTAAACTGCCAGCAACAGTGAAGCACAGCATTCCTGAGCATCTAGATCCCTGGTAATTTCCTATTCTATAGCGCTGCCTGTCTCTTGTCAGTATCGTTGAGCGGATAACTCAAACTTAATGTTTTCTTTTCTAATTGATAGCAAATCACGGAATGCAATGAGATGCTGCACAGGCACGTTTTTATCTATTGACTAGCACTCTTGCGCGTGGTCAAATGCCACTTGAAGAACAGTTGCCGCGCTTCTACTGACTAGGTAATAACGACCACAAGAAAGTAAGGTGTGTGCCAAGCTTTGGGCGTTTCGCGCCAAGCGGGTTTTGGCGGCACTCTCGAAAAATTAACGAATTTGTCTGATTGCGGCCGTGAGGAGCAGTACTGTTTTTTACATGACCTCAGCGCGACAATAGCGAACAGCGTCAACCGTTGTCGCCGTATAGTTTTGCTGCCTGAAATTGAGTATTACAAAGCAGTCACCAAGCATGCAGAGGATAATGAGGCAGACAAATTGGGAAGGAAGAGTAGGGCAAGAAAGTGTCGTCATGAGGAACTATTCCAAAGGTGTAAAGGTAACCTGGGCCTTGCTCGCATTATCGCTTATACGTGGCACCGCCAAGATGCTGTCACCATCCCCGTGAGATTGTTATTACACTCGAATTAGCGCTAGGCATACAATGATAGACATACAGCGTCTAGATACGCTGTACAGGAGTTTACAGTGTAAAACATTGCAAACATAAAGAAGCGGAGGATTTTGCGCGAGGGTAGCGAGTTTCTCTTCTTCAAAAGTTGAGGTTAGTGTGCTTTTCTAGAGCCGTTACACACTGACTTGCATATTTCTGCTGGTAGACGAGGCAGCACCCTCGCCCTACATTTTTCTTCATTATCTATAGTCGGCCACAGAGACCGCGGGACATGTCATCGTAGAACAACAGCCATGAACACACTTAGCGAGCGGAATCTACAACTGGACAGCTACTAACAATGCTGCTGACTACTCTACTCAGTACGCAACCGTTCACTCATTGTTTTGTACTGCTTTTCCACTTCTCGGGGATGTCCGACCATGAATGCTGTAGTAGGCGAAGCGGCTGAATAAATCACAGTTTTCAACGCACATGAATGACTGCATTCAAGCTTTATTTTATCATTCACTTGACTATGCCATCAGAGACGCTTCCACTTTTTTCATATTCTAATGAACAAGCTCTCCGCAGGAGTCTTTGTCGTAAGTCGGCGTTCCCTCACTGCAGTTTTCTTGGAACTGGTCGACGCAGGTTCGAGGGACGTCGTCTTTTACGGCACTTGACACCCACAATACGCATGCTGCAGAAGCAGTAGTGGGAAATTGGTTCGCAATATACAACAAGAACAAGCGAGTGACACGAATGGAAAGATGTAGTAGACAGTGAAAGCAACATAGCGGCTTTCAATTCGTGCAGAGAATATGGTAAAAAAAATAGGAGTATTTCTAGCAGACTGATGGGTTTCGTGGTGGGACACCCCAGGGTTTTTCTCGTAACTGATAGCATTGCCGGTAAGACATAACAGCAGCAGCCTTATGGATCTACAACCATCTCGCGCAGAAATTTAATATAAAACGGTAAGGTATTCAGCATAGTTTATCATGCTGTTTTCTGACAAAATACTTGTTTCCGTACATAGCTCGTGAGACTGTAAGAATGATTTGTGCCCCTATCATTTGTTTTACTCGATATGGGAAAACAATTCCTGTCTCTTTCTCGTATCATGTAAACAAGCAGGGGAGAGAGCCGATGGGATGCGGGCTCCTCTGCAGATAGATCTTATACACTGTCACAATAGCTCAAAACATCCTCCAGAAGTAACACCACAATTTTTTTAACGTACACTTACAACGCTCGTAATATACTTACGATAACTGAAATACGTCACTATAGCATTTGGACAGCCGACGTTACGAATCGCCTTCTGAGACACCATATCCAACAAAGCACGATAGCTCGTGGTTGATTTTGCGTCAGCGCTGAATGTTTGCACTCCAAGCTCTTCTGTCCTAAAATCTTTTAGCTGCAAATTGCCACCACGACACAAGTTGACGTTAAGTTTTGTTTCCGCGAGTAGCAACCATAGCAACCATAGCCATAGCAACGTATCTGTTCTTTCCCCTAAACGCATCTCACTTTCCCACGTCCCGGATGTGACCATGCCAACACACACGCACCTGCTGGGTTTCCTTACTAATGCCGTAAAATAACTGTTTCCTCATCCAATAATTTGGCAACATTCTGCTGGAATATGCCTCACCTTCACGATCCTCCAGTGGAAACTTCATGAGAACGCAGGTTTCGTAGTCAGAGTATACGTAACGATTACTTAGAGGGTGGTCAAAATCTGTAAACAATACAACAAGCGGTGTAGATCTGTGCGCACAAAAATGGAATTGTGTGCAAGGGCTAATTAATGTCTTAATAGCACGCTGGGAATTAAAAGCTACACGTAGGCTGGCTGGTTCGTCTAGTACGATGTTTTATGTTATAGAAAGTAATCGGAAAACAGGAAATATGCACAGCATAGCATTTGTGCTGTGCGTGTTTTTGTCCGCATTGGATTTGAAGTATTCGGCTCTCATAGTATAATTTCGGCACACTGCAAAAAATTGCCACTGGTGTATAAATAACTTTTTAACCAAGCTGAGCTTCTCTCGGCGCATTTCAAAATAATTAAATCGCACATGGGTGTTACTGAGCAAATAAAGATAATACCGAATTTCTAAGTCCCAGACTGCTGCTATATTTCAGTTAGATATACTTAAGGAGCACATTGCTAAAAAATGATACCTTTTATCCTCATATTCTCTGAACATGAGAAACTTTTATAGACCGGGATTTAGTTGATCTACCAGGGCTCCATACTTCGAAAATCGCCTGGCCTAATTTTAAAATATAGTTTCAATGTACACGAAAATGATGCTGCATATTTACTCCATTTTCATTCATTGGTCTCGCTCCCGAAATACTGGCCTCACATAGAGTCCATTTGGAGTCTTATTTTTATACTCTTGAAACACTTTCAGAGAACTCGTTTGCAGATTATGGCTTTCTGAAATGCAGTTTTTCAGAATATTTTTGACTGCATTGTTTGCACTTATAAGCACTTATAAAGAATGGCGTCAGGCAAGGAGACACAATCGAGCCAATTCTATTCACCGCATGTTTATAGGAGATATTCCGAGGCCTGAATTGGGAACAGTTGGGGATAAGAGTTAATGGAGAATACCTAAATAATCTACGATTCACTGATGACATTGCCTGGCTGAGTCACTCAGGACATGAACTGCAAATCATGATCAATGAGCTAGACAGACCGAACAGTACGGTGGGTCTAAAAATTAACATGCAGAAAACCAAAGTAATCTTCAACAGTCTAGGAAGGGAACAGCAGTTCACAATTGGCAACGAGGTGCTGAAAGTGGTAAAGGAATACGTCTACTTATGGCACGTATTGACAGCTGATCCGGATCATGAGAGGGAAATTACTTGTAGGATAAGAATGGGGTGGAGTGCATATCGCAGGTTCTCTCAGATCATGAATAGCAGGTTACCAATATCCCTCAAGAGAAAAGTGTACAACAGCTGTATCTTACCGGTACTGTCCTACAGGGCAGAAACGTGGAGGCTAACGAAAAGGGTTCAGATTAAGTTAAGGACAGCACAGCGAGCCATGGAAAGGAAAATGATAGGTGTAACGTTAAAAGACCAGAAGCGGGCAGAGTAGGTGAGGGAACAAACGCGGGTTAATAACATCCTAGTCGAAGTTAGGAGGAAGAAATGCGAAGGCAGGATAACTGCTGGTCCTTCAGGTTAGCGGAGTGGATTCCAAGAGAAGGCAAGCGTAGCAGGGGGCGGCAGAAGGTTAGTTGAGCGGATGAAATTAGGATGTTTACAGGCATAGGGTGGGCGCTGTTGGCCGAGGGCAGGGTTAATTGGAGAGACATGGGAGAGGCCTTCGCCCTGCAGTGGGTGAAGTCAGGCTGATGATGATGATGATGATGATGATGATGATGATGATGATGATGATGATGATGATGATGGTGATTTCCACCTGAGTTGGGCGGGTAAGTCTTTCTATTGTTGTTACAACGACAGGAGTTTGAGCTAAGTTGCTTAGTATTCGCGTCGTAGTAGCAGTACTACTACTTGGCGTAACTGGAGGGTGGTAACCACGGGGAAGGAGAATGGGGAGGGTATGGAAGATACGGAGAATTGCGCGAAAGGAGGTCTGTTCCACGAAAACGACTTGAAGGGTGGTTACCGTTCAACAAGGAGGTTATGGAAAGCAGGGAGGATTGTTGAAACTCAGGGTGGCTGCCACTAGAGCCACCCAGGGGTTAGTTACCAGTGGAAGAAGGATGGTATGGTGAGATCGGAGGAATGCGCTACCGAATGGTGATTGCTAAAAGAACCGCCAGGTGGGTGGTTACCGCGGAAATAGGGCTGTGGCGCAATGTACGAATGCCCAATCGGAATGTGGTTACAGTGGAGCGATGGGGAGGTGGGTTTCCGCGAAGTGAGAAGGCTATGCGAGAGCAGGTATGGTATGGTGGCAGTGGAGGAATTCGTAAGAGGATGGTAGGTTTGCAAGGAAGATCCTGAAGAGTGGTTACCGTGAAATAAAGAATGAGAGAATTAAAAGAGCGGAGGAGATTTGCTCGCTCAGTCTGAGAGTGGTTGCTATGGAACGCACTGCCCGAGGACGGATCCAGCGTCGGTGGCACTGCGTGCCTGCCCTGGCGGACAAGAAAGGAGTGCTTGTCGAAAAATTATTCAGTGCAAAAACTAACAAAAGTGCTCTATAGATGTAAATATGTGCATGTCGGTCTTAAGTTCTTTACCTTAGCGTATCGTGAAACGTAAATAAGAGCTGTCGTTAAATCTCGAGTTACACAGGGATAGCCATCCTGCACAGTTCTTTTGGTGCTTTATCATAAGAACATCCTGATAAAAAAATCTGTTCCTCCGTTCGTCTGAAGGTCGAGTTGGCAGGTAAAAGTAATGTTCAACACTCTAGCAAGAGAACAGCAGTTTGCACTTGGTATCGAGGTGCTGGAAGTGGTAAGGAAATATGTCTACTTAGGGCAGGTAGCGGCCGCTGATGCGGATCATGAGAGGGAAATAACTAGAATAATAAGAATGGGATGGAATGCATACAACAGGTTCTCTCAGATCATGAACGGCAGTTTACAAATATCCCTTAAGAGAAGAGTATAGAACAAATGTATCGTCCCGGCACTAACCTATGCAGAAACGTGGAGGTTAAGGGTTCAGTTTAAGTTAAGGACAACGCAGCGAGCTATGGAAAGAAAAATTTTAAGTGTTACGTTAAGAGACCGGAAGCGGGCAGAGCGGCTGAGGATACAAACGCGGTTAATGACACCCTAGTCGAAATCAAGAGGAAGAAATGGGTATGGGCAGGGCATGTAATACGAAGGCAAGATAGCCGATGGTCCTTAAGAGGAACGGAGTGAATTCCAAGAGAAGGAAAGCGTACCAGGGGCAGGCAGAAAGTTAGGTGGGCCTATGTAAGAAGTTTGCGGGGATAAGGTGGCCGCTGCTGGCAAATAACAGGGTTAATTGGAGAGACATGGGAAAGGCGTATGCCCTGCAGTGGCTGAAGTGAGGCTGATGATGACGATGATGATGATATTCGAAAGAAAAAATCCCTCTCTGCCAAAAGTGGAACTCACCTGCTCCACTGTGAGGGGAGAGGAGGGAGGGGGATTGTGAGAAAGAGAAAACGAACAGGAAGTAACAAGAGAACAGTGGAATGTGTGGGAGAGCTTAGAGGATGTACGACGTGTCACACTCTCATTTCTGGACTTAACTGGCAGAGTGGAACGGGGGTTGGGGATCTCACACGGTGATTGACGGACTGAGTCACGCCACCCGATTGCATGGTTTGAAGCCATCAGCGGCATCCGCTGCTCCATAGGGGGGGGGGGGGGTGACAAAAGGGGAACGCTAATGATAACATCTACTTTGCGGCACAATCGCACTGATCATCTATGATTATTCTTTTAACATGATAGCGTTAACAAACTCATGCCCAAGAAAAGCCGGTGTCGGCGTTGTTGGTTTTTGTCGTTGTTGTCGTTGGCGTTGTAAGACGAAAATCTCCAAATAAAAAATGTCAAGACACGAGGAATCGAATCCAAGTCTTTCAGATTGCGAGGTGACCACCGCAGAACACGCTACGAAGGTTCTTTTTTTTTTCAACATGGCTCGGCTACTGATCCGGAGTACATGGGTTCGAACCCGACCGCGGCGGCCGCGTTTCAATGGAGGCGAAACGCTAAGGCGCCCGTGTGCTGTGCGATGTCAGTGCACGTTAAAGATCCCCAGGTGTTCGAAATTATTCCGGAGACCTCTACTACGGAACCTCTTTCTTCCTTTCTTCTCTTAGTCTCTCTTTTATCCCTTCTCTTACGGCGCGGTTCAGTTGTCCGCCGATATGTGAGACAGATACTGCGCCATTTCCTTTCACCAAAAACCAGTTTCCATTTTCGGTTCATTTATTACAATGATGCGATGTTTTATGTGCATGAGCTATCGGCAAACATTAAGAAGGCTCGTTGATTCGAACTGAATATAAAGTAGACCTGGTGAATGCGTCTTTGACTTCGTGAAATGTGTTTGTTTGGTTTGGTTTGGTTTGGTTTGATTTATAGCGTTTAACGTCCAACAGCAACTCTGGCTATGAGGGACGCCGTAGTGAAGTGCTCCGGAAATTTTGACCCCCTGGGGTCTTTAATGTGCACTGACATCGCAGAGTACAGAGACCTCTAGAATTCCACCTCCATCGAAATTCGACCGCCCAGGCAGGGGTCGTACTGATGCGTACATGAGTAATTATGAGTGGCGAATTTTGAAACGGGTCTCGATAACAATGGCGTTCTGATACATAAAGAGTTTCAGTTCACTGCCATGAGCTGTGGCATTGCAGTACCACCTATGTTGTAGAGCTGAAAGTAAATGCGAATAGCTTGCGCCACCATGGCTTGCGCTGAGGTACGATAGCTGGTGTTATGACCGTATTCGGTTTGAGCTTCGGTTTATGGAATTCTACGTTCCAAAGCGACTCAGGCTATATAGGACTCAATATTGGAAGGTTTCGGTAAATTCGGCGACCTGTGGTTCTTTAACGCGCGCTGACAGCGCTCAGGGATTGTGGATTTCAATTTGCAGGACTGGCAGACGAAACATTTGAAGACGTGAACTGGTCCGAACGCGGAGTCCGGTGGTAACACGACGGTTTAGACCATGCGGGCGGCAGCTCGGCGCAACCCTTCGCGGCCTCTTCGGGCTTCAGAAGGGCAGGCAGCGGTGACCGGACCTGTGCGCGTTATGTTTTGTGCAGCCGTCAACAAGTGCGACGTGATGGAACCCGTACCCTCTGATGTGCGCGTCTGTGTGCTGTTGTCGTTAACGAATGCGACGCCAACGGAGACGCAGTCCTCCGTTACGGCCTCTCTGTCTTTTCTCTTTGACTGCAAACTTCCTCTTCACCCCCACGGCGTGGCTGAGGTGTCCAGCGATATCTGAGACAGTTACTGTGCCTTTGTTTCCTCTAAATATCACAATCACAATAGAGACCCACCACGGCCAATTCAGGGAGCAGCGTCACTCCAGCCCGTTCGTGATCTCTTCGGGCGGCGGATGGGGTGCTTTGAGATGCCTCCTATAGAGACTCCGAGCGATCTTCCCAAGGGGCAAGGCATCGCAAAGAACGAGCGATGGCCTTCCGTGGACTCCCTGGCAGCGCTCCAGCACGCTGTCGTTTTCCGCTCTTAAAGGCGAAGCTTAAGCGTCCTCCAAGTTATTTGTTCAATTTATGTGAAAAATATCGATATCGTAAATATCAGTTTGCCCAAAAATTGCTACATGCTTCCTCTTTGTAGCTACAATAACGTTAACTGAAGCAGCAGCTGTGGATGATGCTTTTCTATCTTTAATCTATCATTTTCAAGACATTTAAAATATTGCCACGCGCCTGACCGGCGCCAACTCCGCGCAGAGCTGCAAGGCCGATGAAGCAGACTGAGTCACATGAGGGGTGCGAGGGCTGGGCAAGATTTTCGGAATTAAGCTCCTCGGCACTGTGGTCTCATTCTGGGTCCGCGGCTGCCTCCTTCTGGTTCATGACAACTGGTGGGTGTGCGGCGTATTAACACGTGCCATTATTTTGGATATAGACTTCAGAACCAAATAACAGTGTCATTAGGCTGTGACGTTTCTGACACTTTCCAGTATTTTATCTATAAATAGCCAATAGAGTGGACACCTCACTTGTTAAAAAAGTGAGTTGGCGAAAGATAAGTAAAGCGGTAAAGCAAGATATTTTCAATTTGTTGCCAAACAACAAAAAGATCTTTACCGTCAACAATCACTGCATTAAAAAATTAGACACATATTCCTTGGCCCTCTATTCTTGCTGTCTGGTTCTTGGTATTACTACTGATCTTTTTATTGCTGTTCTGCTAAAGCTATTTTTTAAATCACTTGCATGTTTATCGTCAGCAGTTTCAAGGGTTCTCTGAAAGAGAGCTCATTTACTGCACTCTTGTTTCTCGGCGGATTGCGGCGGTGTTTTCGCCTCAATAATCAAGCGATACGAACAATTTCCAGCTAGTCCATATTCATATTTACCGTTGTCGATAACGACCACATTGCTGTCAGGTGTGAGTCCAGGCCGCAAAAAGTAAGTGTAGTTTCGCCTGAAATAATAACAAAAGCCTACAGTCAGAAAACGTGAGACCGAGAATAGATTGGAGTTTTCAATAGACGATCTTTTATGTTACCTATTGCGCCTTTATCAGGGTGAACTACGCTTCGGAATGCCTTGGCTCAAACGCCGCTCGGGGCCAGGGAATGTTACTCAAATTTTTTTTTGTGCTGGCTGCCATACTGACATCAAATTTTGCCTCAGTTTCTAGGCAAAAGTACCTCTAGTTTGCCAAGAATGAGAGGAAAAACCATTTCATGCCTAAACTCAGCAGAAAGGTGCTTCTCACTCTTAATTACGAAGCAATTTTTGACTGCGCCCAATGTGTTTTTTTGTAATTGCATCTACCAGTATATTCTCCTGTTCTATTCCTAGCCTTGTTTGCATGAGCAATTGAACTGAGGTTCAACAAGAATGGTAAAACTTAATCCGCCTGCTCTAAACACTCTGCGTTTGTGTTCATTTTATAAAGCACATAAAAATGTGTATGCTTTTGTTTCTGTTCCAATAGTCACAAACTATGAAGACAGATTGAATTAAGTGTAATGTCAGTTAGACTAATACCCTTAGAGCTGTTTATTTTATTTCTCTGCTATTCTCAAAAATGACATTTCCATAACACTGCCAAAAGGGCAAACTCTTTATTTAATCGAAAACTGAACTTCACTCCTTACCTTATTACGGGACCGTTTGATTCCGGTTGCGAAACTAGGCCGAAACATAAGCGTCCATCGGGGAGGTGTCTTGCAACGAAACACGCATGTGTTAACCATAAGTCAAAAGGAATCTACAGGTCTAACTTACGTGAAAGATTTCTCGCTTGCTCGATGTACACTTCCACTCCCCCACGAAAAAAAAAGAAACCGCAAAAACAATAGTTTCTGATGGCGTAGCGTTGGCTTAAGTTCCGCTTACTGGCAGTTTTGCTTGACGGTAGTTTCGTTCAAAAGATGCGTCTAGATTACAAGGCTGCACAAACATTATTCAAGAAATATGTAATTGGGCTCTTTCGCATCACGAAAATACGCCTGAAAAACTTCAGTTAAAAACATACACGTTCTGCCCTTTCGGACCCTTGAGAGAAAGAATGTAAGTAGCGCTTTTGGGTTCCCTTTCGAATTTCGTCCGCACAGCATTAAGGCAGTCCAGGTCTCCATCGTTGTCGATGTCGTAGAGAGCAACGGCATATTCAAAGTTCTCTAGGCTCTGCAATAAAAGGCACACCAGTTTATATATCTTCCTGCACAGGACTCCTTACTAACTTCCTTATACGCTTATTAACATAAATCACGTGCGTTACGCAAATGATTTACCACACTTCGCTAGTTCTTATATGCAATTGCACTCACTGCTTTTTCGATCGCATTTCATTAGAAAAGTTCAAGAATCATCTAAAAAATGATAAAAGGAGAACTCAAGGGTATTTTCGCAGAAAAAAATTTAGATAAAGAATTCGCTAATCTTTTTTGGTTTATCAGCGACAAACCTTCCCCTTCGCCTTCGTTACCTTCGCCTTCCTATTTCGAGGTTTGTTACTTAAATTTTTATAGGAGGTAATACTTATTAGCGTATTTATTTCAGTCTTCCTTGTGACTTTGCGGAAGAAAAGTAGATTAGGTTAATACTCAAAAATTTTCTATCAGTGACCTTTTCCATCATAGGAAACTTTCGAGCACCTCAGAGAGGATAGCTGGATGCTTGTTAAACAAAACCGGGATGCTGCTACTACGACGTTTCACTGCAGAGATAGAATTCAATGGCATTATTTGCAGTTATAGATAAGTTCTTCGAGCATGGTACATTCAGCATCATGTGTTCATGTGTGCTCTGCAAATAATACGGTCCATCCTAAATGGCAACAGCATGTTTTTGTCACTGATTACGTTTTCAAATCAAATCAAAGCAAATCAACTCAGGTTATTCGGACATGAAACACAGCAGATGCCCACGGGATGAGGCAAAAGGAAAACTAATAGCATACTTCTTGACGAGGCCTCAGCCCGCGTTAGACATCAATGGCAGAAGGATGAACAGATCCATTTTCCTCAAAAAGCAATGAAGTAACAAAATAGAAAAACAAAATCATATACGGTCAATTTATGTTTCGACATAGTTAGATATTAAGACACATGGCACTATAAACAGAGAAAATACAGCATTAACACTACAATTCGCGACACGAAAGAAACGATAATGGAACTGGGGCAAACACTACGTCATAAGCATTTAGTATATAATGAAAAAGTGAAAATAGCAACTTCATTTAGTTTTAATTGAAAAAGTATTTTACTGGTTGAAGCATCATAAAGTACTGAAAGGTAGGCATTACATAATGTAGCAATTTGGTTATCTATATTTTGGGTGCTGTAGTTAGTCCGAGCGCGAGTGGAGATAGAAGTGACACGTAGATGGTAATCTATATTTCTGTTTACATATGTTTGTCTGAAAAATGCAATGCCTTGCTTAATTACTTGAAAAATGCGTACAGCAACAGAATATTTATGACGCAGTGGGAATGGAGTGACATGAAACGCTTGAAATAAGCGGTCTCCCATAGAAGGGTCTGGAGAACATACGCGCTAAGCTCTTTTTCTAAACCAAATAATCTTGCTGCTTCATACTTATTGCATGTACCCGAGACTGACTTACAGTATACCAGCTTAGAATGGATTAGAGAAAAATACAACTGCCTATTAGTCTGTATGTGCAACAGATGCCTGATGCGATTGAGCATTCCAAAACCACCGTGGGGGTGGTTTGCGTACAGGACTTCTAACAGTAACATTATGCGGTTAATTGATAACTTCGCAGATCGGTCTTCTTAGTATAGGATGGGACCACTGGGTAGCTTTATGCCAGCCGTTCAGCCCGGCAAAGAGTCGTAAAAGGGGTCGAAAGAGTTAGGCACAATCCGCAGGCAATTGCATGCCCGCCGTCGATGGCTTGCCACAAATGTTCACGAGTGGAAACGTCGCTGTGGCTTTGGCGTTCGCCTGCTCACGGGTTCTAAGGTCTGGCCTGCGCGATAAAACTCGGTCTCGCATCTCTTGTTTCAAGGGAAGCGAGATACCAAAGCGCCCATGGGCTGGAGGACCTGAAGTTCATTTTCTCCCTGTATTATAATATATTTGGGCTTAACTGCGCACTCCCAATATTTATGAAAACGTTGGCAGTCCTTTGCACGCTATCGTAATGATTTCAGGCATGTAATTTGCATCCTCTGAAGAGATTCACATAAAGTACAACCTTCTGTGCCATCCTCCGTGCTACATTCCTGACAGCGTCGTTTCCTGCGTAACAGAACTTCCTGCCGCTAAACGTGTGCAGCGGGTGTACTGAAACTTATAGTTTCTTGCTTTCTAGCGAATTATCGAATGAACAGAACGACAATATGCGGAGCCCTAGCCATAAAAGGATAAAATGATAAATGACAAGAATAAGCTATTGCTGATTCGTTTGCGTAAGATCGTCGCCACGCGGGGCGTTTTCTTGCGGCTCGGTTTATCTTAGTTACCTGTACATTTAGGGAGTCACTTGTACAGGACAACCCTATGATAAAAACCTAGACGAGTCACAATCCTAAGATTCTGGTGTAATCAGCCGTACACTAAAACGCGCTTGCCACAAAGCAAGGATAGAGTACACTTACCTTAAAAGCATCGACCGTATCATGGCGCTTTTCTTTGCAAGAGGCGGACGAGAAAGCTAGGAGCAAAGAACATGCAGATACCAGCATAGTTGAAAACAAGCGCGCCATCCTACCGCTAGACAAGCAACCTATTCTAATGTCACACCACTCGGCCTTATAACAGGGCAATATCGTACAAGCGCCGCCCACACCAGCATGCAGGCTCACTGAACGCTTGACGTTCTCAGCCGTTTCACTTTCAATCGTTGTGTCAGATAAGTCTATTCGGCTCATGGCGCATGACATAGTGTATTTCCTTGACAGCAGAAAGTTTGGCAAGCTAAAGAAAAAAAGAAATAAAATTTGCCCTGATACCTCTCATTCGTGTCTGCTTTCATGCAATGATGCTGATGCGCCTCTTCTTGCATTACCGTCTGTCTCTGTACAAGAGAGCACTAAAAAGAAAGGATGGGGCTACATGCGGCCCAGGTCATTCATATGTGCAGCGCTGTGCGATGCGCTGCTATAGACCATATGTGTTTTTGTTCTTTTTGCAAGGCTTCTTTTAAAAAGGAGAACATAAAGCCCGCAAGCTCACTGTTACTATGAAGGTCATATGGATATCGACAATGTCGAATCCAGTTTTGTTTGCAACGCTACCGAAACCTATTTTTTCCCAAATTTGATTTATATAGCCTCGCAGCGATAGGTCTAGCAACAATCTTTTGTCGAGTTGAGCTTGTTAGCCAATGATGAGATACGCCTTGCGATTATACTGTCGGCAATTAAGTGATCTCCGCGACACAGAAGGCACCGCCAGTGCAGGGATGAAAATTCATGTATTCCTGCTGGTCGAAAGGGCTTCTACGTGAACAGATTGTAGAGAAGCAAGCATAGAAAGAAGCCAGCCTCTTCCTGCAAAGTCTTATTCATGCGGGGGCGAAAGGGGGAGTTAAGGGTGGTCAGGTTCGATCCGCTGCGCTTGGCACTCAATCCATCGTGTCCAAAATGTTCTACGGGGCTAGGAAAACATGCTTGCTCTTCATTTTGGAAGGATTTGAAAGGAAAACATTGGTGCTCTTACGGACACAGCCTCTCTTACTTGATCAGACAACATTAGCATTCGTCGTTAATGTTGTAGCTGCGTACACTTTGAGAGTGCCGGTACAAATATTCATCAACTTCACAAAATGTTAGCACGGTCTATTCTTGCATACATGCGCCGAACAGGACAAAGAAAGCTCCGTCGCAGCACGAGGCAGTGAGACAATGTCCACTGGACAGTAAGCCTGGGTGGCTCATCTGGATATCCATGATTGCTGAAACGCACTTTGCACGCCTTTAACGTTGGTCACGGAAGGGGAAATGATGACCACAAAGGCCTCATGGCGCGATGCGAACCCGATAGCAAAACGTGTCGTGCGGCTGTGCAAGCGGAAACTTCGAGGGAGAAAAAGCCATTTCTTGAGTCGAACGAGATTGCTCAGTTCGTGCGAGGCTACAAAAAGGGTGGACTACAATGTGTGCCTCTGTGGTTGTGTCTCTTCTGACATGGCGTCAGGGCTGACTACTCCAACATGTCACACTCCAGCAACGACCACCAGCAAAACAAAAGGCCCCAAAAAGTTACGTCTGCTCAGCCGCGAGGAGGCGTCACCTCTCTGAGGTGGTCTTAACCGGTTTGCTACATTAAGCAGCTGCTGATGGGTCGCCGCCCACCATATGGGACGGTGTCGGAGCGCCCGATGCTGGAGCTTTAATACCAACGAGCTGGCAGTGTCACCCGTGGCGAACAGACCACAGGGTTCCCGGAGCCGCGACTGGCAGAGAGGCAGCTCCCCCACGCAGCTTCCGTACTCACTCCCCTCGAGCTTGGCAACTCCGCGGGCGCTAGGCCTCGCGCTTCCTCGATGCGGACAGCATCGTTCTCGCAATGAAGAAGCTCTGGGAACAACTTGTAAGAAAATGCCTGGTCACGTCAAAAAGCTAAAACATACAAAACCGGAATCCACGTCGCACTAAAGAAAGCATGCGGAAGGTCATAGCGATCAAAATTCACAGAAGGGCTAGCAATTGTCAAGTCTGAACAGCTGTCCTCGGACCGAACAGATAGTCGTCCAATGTTTCCGGAGCTAGCCCCAAGATGGGGTGCCAGATGTGGCATTGAAAGTGAAGGATCACTACTTTTTCCCCGCTTAACCCAGGCTGACAATCTAAACCACCGCAACCAACCCCGTGTGCGCGGGCGTTAACAAGTCCACGTCGTCAACGGCAGGCCTACCTCTGCGGGAACACAGGAAGGACAGCGGCTGACAAAGAACGGCATTTATTTCTACAACAATAATCGTAGCTAGCAGCAAAATACTATCAGAAATCGAAGTCGTCCCACGTTCACCCATGGTAGGCAGAGGAAAACGTCTCAGGCCGGGCAGGGCGAGCTCGCGGGAAAATATTCCAACGATGTTCTGCCTCGCTAGTGGAGAGCGGAGTGCCGCATCGAAACGTCTCCAGGCGACGAGTCCCAACCCGAAGGGAGAGAGCTCGCTCCCCCGCACCCGCAGCAATCCCGCTGTCGATGGCACTCGAGTCGCTGCGACGCAGGCTAACTGCCCTGTTAAGGTAACTAGGGAGAGCGCAACGTCAGGGAAGCAAAACAAAGGGAACAGAGCTGGAGGATCCTCACAATATTTATCCACTAAGTTGGTTCTGATGTGACGTTTCAACGTAGCGCCGGTGGCATAGGGTACGAAGCAGGCATAGCTCAAACCACCGGGTGTAGTTCAGCCTAATGACGTCTCTCTTTGCCCTCATGTCATCCACGTGAGCTCGCAGTCAGGGGACATATGGAGAGGCGGGCAGCTGTGTTCGAGAAAAGTCATTGCTCTAGAAATGTCAAAACCTCAAGTGAGCTCTTTTTGTTTCCTTTGAATGGCGAACCATTTTCAGTTTCAATTAGAAGTGTCACGATTGTTCTTTTATATTCCGCGATCAGTATTTTATTTGTGCTTTTAGTTGTTTAATATTAAATCTCGGCTCGAAGCGCTCTTGTGACAGCAGACTATTGCTCTTCTTTTTCATCAAGATCATCACCGGAAGCCTCACTACACCCACTGCAGGGCAAAAGCCTCACCCCTGTCTCTCCAAATAACCCTGTCCTTTGCCAGCTGCGCACACCGTATCCCCGGACTTCTTTATCTCATCCGCCCGCCTATCTTCCTGCGGCCCCCTGTTAGGGCCGTTGTACGATCGTTTCGGAGCGCCTTCCGCCTCGTCCGCTTCGCGAGCGGTCCGCCAGTTTTCGGCCGCCAGGCGGACGTGAGGCGGAAAGGTGTTGTACGATCACTTTGGCGCTTGCGAGCGAGGCGGATGGTCCCAGCATGCCGATAGGCGCGCCCGGCATATCCGTCTGTCCAATAGCCTTCTCCGGCTGACGGCAACCTAGCCGGCGCGAGCGCACCGCCAGCATCGCTCCACGCGCCGAAACGGGCTCCCGCATCCCAAGGGACAGATCGGTATGCGCCCGACTACCTCCTCCCTTGCCTCCTTTCCTGCCCCCCTCTCCAAACCCCGATATCCCTGCACACTGCGCTTCCCCCCTTCCCTACCTACTTCCCGTACGAGCGCCCCCCCCCCCCCCAATAATAACCTCTTTTCGTGGTCACGTGGTACTTTTTTCTGTTCCTCGGCGACCTGCACCTAGGCCTAGTAGGCTGCGCTTCGGCATCGCCATGTTGTGCGTGTTGAAGCTCGAAATAAACACTTCGTGACACCTCCATTGCACTGCACAGGTCTTGCGTCGGTTTGCAGAGCCGCAGCAGGAATTACAAACGCATGCAAAAACCACAAACAGCTCGAAATAAACACTTCGTGACACCGCCACTGCACAGGTCTTGCATCGGTTTGAAGAGGCGCTCTGTCAACTCCGTCAACGTAGATGATTACAGAATTCAACTAGTGGAACTATCGCTCGCCACTGCTGAACGCAGAGAAGTTTGCAGTCGCTCTGAACACTGGTAATATCAAGATGTGGCCAATATAATATGCTTCGCGACATCGCTGCCACTGCCCAGGCCGCGCTCCCCAGTTCAGTCGACGGATGGCCATCTTGCCCCCGGCAGAGCAGAACCGAGGCGGAGGGAGGAGGGGCTCGGACGTCACTGACGTCACGGGAAAAGCAGCCAATAGCTGCAATCCGGTCCCCGGCCGGATGCGCTCGTCCGCCAGAAAGTTGAAGTTGACCAACTTTCCATCCGTTCGCCGAACGAGGCGGATCCGCCAGGCCCGCTCGCGAAGCGGACGAGGCGGAATGCGATCCGAAACGATCGTACAACGGCCCTTACGCTTGCCTTCTCTTAGAACCCATTCCATTACCCTTAAGCACCAGCGGTTATCTCGCCCTCGCAGTACATGCCCGGCCCAAGCCCATTTCCTCCTCTTAATTTCGACTAGGATGTTGTTAACCCGCGTTTGTTCCCTCACCTACTCTGCCCGCTTCCGGTCTCTTGACGTTACACCTATAATCTTTCTCTCCATAACTCGCTGAGCTGTCCCAACCTTCAGCTGAACCATTTCCTTGGCCTCCACGTTTCTGTCCCATAAGTGAGCACCGGTAAGATACAAGTGTTGCATTCTTTTCTCTGGAGGGATATTGGTAAATTGATATTCATGATCTGAGAGTACCTGCCATATGCGCTCCACCCCATTCTTATTCTGGTTATTTCCCTCTCATGATCCGGATCACGGGTCACTATACCTGCCCTAAGCAGACGTATTCGCTTACCACTTCCAGCACCTCACTACCTTTTTATACCGCGTGAATTACACCTTTCGCCTTACTCGGCTCGAAAGCTTCCATGTTGAGTATTCCTCGACGTTTATTTTCTACTCGTCAGGATAAAGTGTCAAGATGTAAAATGGGGGTCTGTAGGTAACAAAAGCTGCCCGAAGCAGCACTACCTCTGTATTTCACCTTTTTCTGGTTTCAAATTATATAGCACGCGTTACTTTAGAAGTGAAGTCTCCTGCTAAGGTTTTTCGTTTGGGACTATGGTTGCAAGCAAACTTTTTCTCGTAAATTCAAGCGGAAATTCTGTTTAGATGTTTGAAATAATGCGAATACGCCCATCGTTATTACTTATTTTGCTTTTCATATTCCCAAAGAGAAGCAAAATTTTATCTTGCATGATTGATTTTCATTCTTCTTACCCGCATGTTTTTTCATCTTTTGATAAACTATTTGAAGACAGAGGGATCGACTGTTAATGATAGCCCAGCTGAAATATAGAAGGTAGAAATTCCCTTGAGCGACGTGTAATAAAAGGAGCAGAGAGCTCGTGGGTCCTGGGGGTAAGGTGAGTAATGCAAGGAGGGTCGGAAACGTAACAGAGCCGAGAAAGGTCAGTTTTAGAGATATTAATAGGCAATTTGTGTTTATAGGCTTGCCACAGGTCACGCAGCTCATGGGGTCACTCTGCGTCCAGCCGGCCTTCCGTGCCAGCTACACGCAGGCGTTATTCGTACGCAACACGTTTTCCCCAACCCATGGAGCAGAGTCGCAGCCTCGGTAGTTTCGGACGAAATAGGCAACTACAGGTCACGCTAGGAAATAGTTTATTATCCTAACGCGAGGCGAAGCACACTGCGGAAGAAAGTTCTATTCGAAAAATAGATGTTCAGTTGCTCACCAAGTCGTTGATCTCGACCGTCGCAGGTTTCGGGGGGCAGCGGGTAGCGAAAAGGTTCCTCGGGGCGGCCAAATGTGGGCCAGCATCGAGAGAGTTTTCCGCCACCAGTTCCTCCTTTTACTCCCTCGGACATTGCCTCCCTAGGAGCAAATCGTTGCCGTCATGCTCAGGCATGCAAACCCCCTCCACAGGTGGCAGCGGGCTGCCGTGACGTCACGTCAGTGTTGGGCCAGAAGTGAGCAGAGTCGCAGGGGTGCCTTCTGTTCACATTCCCAGCAGCGCGCGCGCGTGGAAGTCGAGATGCCCGCGGACGCGCGGGACGAGGAGGGATACTAGTGTATCCCGCAACCTCCCCTTATTAAAAAACCTGCCGAACGCAGAAGCAGGGGCGACATTACTTGATCTTCGCCGCCATCCAGGGATCGAGGGTCGAAGTTCTTCGGCACCGGAGGTGCATCAGTTGACGGCCACGGCATGCCCACGCCGATCAGCTGCTCCGCTCCGAAGGCTTGGCATCCCGCACGATGACGACCTTGCTCCCGTCTCGTACTTCCTAGTGCACGCTGCTGCGCCACCCCAGTCAGTCTTGTCGACCGCCTCCTTGGCGCCGGCGGCGATGGCTTGGAAACCAGGTCCATGGCTGTGCCGCCCTGAGGTGCTGGGTCAGGTGCCTTCAGAGGCCAGGGCTGCGGCGCTTCTATTGTTGAGGCCGCGGTTGGGCTGGCCTGGCATACTTGGTCAGCAGGTGAGTGCCCAGGGTTGCGATGGAAATGGGTCCACGGCTGCGCTGTCTGCGTTTGGCCAGCTTGCTCTTAGGGCGGTGGATATGGCGGCGTCTGTGATAACGGCCGTACGCGCTCTCACCAGGCGGCGGCGCAAAGTCGGCGGGTGGGCAGCTCCGATGCGGTGTGATAGGTATACCGGGTGGCGTAATTACAGCAGGGTGGCGACTGGAAGTCGCGGGCGGGTCTTATCGTCGGGCCTTGGGCGCGACGCGTTGCCGAAGGTGGATGGTGGCTGGTAGTTGGAGGTTGTTGTTGTTTTTCCCCTAGCAAAATGGCACATACCCGCAAGGGGGATTGGCCATAACCAGGCGGTGACTATTTAAAAATTGCAGATTGCATATGGCAAGCGTGGGATAACCTAACAAAATGGTGTAACTCTGATTCCGTTGCAGAGGAGGTTGCAGGAGGTTAGGGAGACCTAACAAACTGAAAATTAGGTAAGGGAATCAGTAAAAAAAATGAGATTGAGAGTGAGAAAGTAGGAATTACAAAAAGTAGTTTCCCAAATACGAAAGCTTATGATGGTACGGGCAGTACGAAAGCTTATTATGGTAGATGTTTTGATTCTAGGAGATGGTGAACGATGTCGTTCTGATGTGCCCTGCTTCTCTTCTATCTGCGCTCAAAAGGTCAACACCGATGTCACCAACTACCGCAGCGCGCGCTACGAGCTGTTCGACGCTCACGAGAGTCATGAGGGTTAACGCAAGTCAATGTTACGTAACGTTGATCGGCATGAGCGGCCCGTACGTTCATGCATCTAACGAGACTGCCTGCCGGCTAGCGCCCTCGCTCTAGGCTGCGCTGGCCAGATTCTATTTCTGCCTATGGCGCAAGTTATAGCGGGACGCGGAGATCGCCGGCTCATCGCAGCGCAAGTTATCCGTCCGGGGTGCGGGTCGGGCTGTGTCCTCTACCTACTCATCTCGCTGCGCGTAACGTTTCCGGTAGCATACGTGCACAGGTCCGCCTGTCGGTTTTGACGACAAGTCCTCGAGCCTGTAAACGAGCGAGAAAAATGTCTCTCTCGCGAGGAACGGCCCGATTCATTTCGGCGCCACTGAGGCCGAAAACTATTTGCTAGCGTCGCTGAGAAAGTTCTGGGCGTCGAAGCACCAGATCGTCCACTTCGTAGTGAACGTCCCGGTGCGAGCGGTCGTACTGTACTTTCTGCTGCGCCCTAGCAGTGCCCAGGTTGCGGCGAGCCTTGCGTAAGGACTCCGTCACCTTAGAGCGCTGCTGCGTCGCGTATTCAGCTCGTGCTGACGAAGCGACTGGCGTCTTCCTGCTGTCCGATAGAATCCGGTCCATCGGATTTAGCAGCCTTCTACCCAAATTAGACGGCGCATACCCAGTCGAGCAGTTGACGGCCGAACGCAAAGCAAACGTGATCTCCAGCAGATAGGAGTCCCAATCATTGTGCCTCTCAGAGAACGCGACAAGCATGTGCTTAACGTTGCGATTGACTCGTTCCGTGGAGTCCGACTGAGCATGATAGGTGGTCGTTTTCTTGTGCTTAATGCCGAGTGCAGCGCACGAATCAACGAGCACCTTCGCATTGAAGTAGGACGCGTTGTCCGTTATCAGCTGCTCTGGGAAACCGAACCTGGTGAATATGTCCATCTGGTTCTCCATGATCACTCGTGCGTCAGCTTTCTAAGGGCGAAAAGTTCAACCCACTTGCTGAAGTTATCCGTGAACATCAGCAAGAACTTGTTCCTATTCTGTGTCATAGGATACGGTCCCATGATGTCAAACGCCGCGATCTGCCAGGGAGTCTGGTTGCTAATCGGGTGCATGAGGTCGGGCGGTCGTCCGCCTCGGAGCTTCACGCTTTGGCACACATGACACTAGCGGGCGTAGCGTATTTCATCGCTTTTCATGCCATGCCAGTTTTGGGGCCGCTTGCATGCCCAGCGATGCACGAGTCGTGAAAGTAGCTTAACTGTGCTGTTCCCAATGCTCGCGGTATCACCAACTTGAACGCCTCGTTTGTGTCGTTGTCGGAGAGGATATCCTTTAGCAGGACGCTGTCGGAATCAGAAGATACGAATCCATCGCGCTCACAGCACTACCAGCTGTTTCCAAGTGCTCTGCACCGACAGGAAAACCAGCTGTCTCCGTTTGCGCGGCGGCCCTGCCGGCAGGCTCCCGGAGCCTGTCGAACACCTTTCGACAAAACGGATCCTTGTTCTGAGCTTCGAGCAACTGCTTTCTGCTGAACACGATCCTCACGGAACTCGCGTAGTCCACGTGGTTCGCGCTCTCGCCCTGGATCAACGGTTGGTCCGTGTTCTTTACATGCGCTACGGCCCGGGTCTGTCCCTCACTCTTTCCGACTGTCGGGCGGTCGGTCGCGTGACCTTCCTCGCTCTGGACAGGCGCTCGCGAGAGTGCGTCAGCCACAGCGTTGTTTTTCCCTTTGCGGTAGCGCACGGTGAAGTCGTAACGCTGCAGTGACAGGTACCAACACGCTAGGCGGACGCTCGGCTCGCTCAGTCGTCTCAGCCAGGTTAGCGCCATGTGATCCGTCGCGATCACAAATGCCACCCCATCGACGAAGTAGTCGAACTTTCGCAAAGGAAAAACTATCGCGAGACATTTCTTCTCTGTCACCAAGTAGTTTCTCTCTGCAGGCATCTACGAACGGCTCGCGAATCCTACCGGACGGAGAACGCCTTCATGCCCCTGAAGCAACAAGCTCCTAAGCCCAGGTCGCTTGCGTCGGTTTGAAACGCAAACTCGCTGTTTAGGTCGGGTAGCTATAATTCAGCCGTGTCAATGAGCACTTTGGTGAGGTTGCGCAGTGCATCTTCTTGCTCGTGACCCAAACTGCAGCGCTTGCCTTTCTTCAAAAGCTTTGTCAAAAGCGCCTGCAACGCCGCGCAATCTGGGATGAAGTAGTGGTAAAAGTTCGCCATTCCCAGGAAGCGTCTGAGATCGGCTTGATCTGTGGGCGACGGAAACTTAAGCAAAGCCTCAAGCCTATCATCGCACGGCAGAATGCGGCCTCTGTCGATCGTGAACCCCAACAATGTTATTCGGGTAGCGGCGATCTGTGCCTTCTTCGGGTTTAAAGTGATTCCCGCGGGCCTCAGCCTCTCTAGGACGTCCCTCGTGTGGCGCAGTTGTTCCTCGAACGTTTTCGAGTTCACCACGATGTCGTCCAGGTACGCGAGCTCATGTTGCCACTTCGCATCTCTCAGAACACAGTCCATTAGGCGCTGATATGTAGCGGGTGCTCCTAGGAAACCAAAAGATATTTTCTTGAAATGGAAAAGGCCTCTGTGACAAGTGAAAGCAGTTTTCTCTTTGTCACGCTCATTCATTTGAACCTGAAAGTATCCGCGGCTAGCATCGAGCGTTATAAAGTACTTCGCCCCACCTTGGTTGGACACTAGGGAAGAAATGGTTGATAGAGGCTACGCGTCTTTTCTCGTAACGTCATTCAGTCAGCGGTAGTCCATGCAAAGTCGATGCGTACCGTCTTTTTTTGGAACTAAGACTACCGGGAAGCCCCAAGGGCTGTTAGACCTCTCAACAACGCCAGTGTCGATAAGTTCTTCTAAGGCGCTGTCCAGTGCTTTTCTCTTAGCCAGACTAATTGGTGTAGGATTGCACTTCCAAGGCAGTGCGTCACCCGTGTCTATTCTGTCCCTGACTAGGGTAGTGAGGCCAGGGCGGTCAGTGAATGTCGCGTTGTATTCGTAGAGGAGCGATGACCGATATGCCTTCTGCCCCTCCGAAACGCTGTTCACTGCCGACAACAAGGGGTGCGCTAACCTTCCCTGCACGGCAGAGCAATTTTCTACCGCGGCAACCTTCTCTCTGCCCTCTCTCTCAGCGATGATTGTCCGCTCGCCTCCTGGTTCTCGGGCTTGCGGGATTGATTTGTCACGGTCTCCCCCCGCTCGCGCCGCGTTCAGAGTCTGTATTGTCTCGGATGCCGCGGGCGCTTTCGCGAAAAGCTTCAAGGCGCCTGAAGTGCGCTCCCTGTAACCTCCGCTGCTAATATCTATCACAATACGTGTCTTGGCTAGGATGTCTCGCCCAAGAATTACAGGAACGGATAAACAGGGAAGATGAATGAGGCGTTGT
Organism: Amblyomma americanum; assembly: GCA_030143305.2. Classification (NCBI taxonomy): domain Eukaryota; kingdom Metazoa; phylum Arthropoda; class Arachnida; order Ixodida; family Ixodidae; genus Amblyomma; species Amblyomma americanum. The sequence goes on from JARKHS020022689.1 coordinate 90,674, forward strand.
CACCGCACGCGTCTTTCCCAGCGAACCACTATCCTAGCTGCACCGCTCTATTGCGCTGTGCCGCTCTTGAAGCGAAAACAGGTACCGCACTCTTTCAGCCGGATTTTGTTCTCGCGGAGATGGTTTAACACCTCGTCACCGAACAAAGAAGCGCTTGTTCCTGTATAGAGTAACGGGGTGAATTTCTTTCGAGCTATCGTTAGCTCAATGAACGGCGCTGACAAGTCAACAGAACTGCCTACACGACGTGGCCTAGGCGCTAGCAAACCGGGGTTTTCTTTGTACGCCGCGCGGGATCGAAGGTCGATTACCAGCGGCTTTGGCCCTTTCCCGACCGTGTTTTGTCACGAGCAGGAGGACGGCCACATTCGCGGGCGAAGTGCCCCGGCTGGTCGCACCGGTAACAACGGTTGCCCGGGCCTAGACGGGCTAGGCGCTCGTCGCCACGTTCCAGTTGGTCGTCTCGAACTCGCGGTGCGGGCGGTGGGGGCCGCTCGTGCGGCCTCGTGTCGGCCTCGCGATCTCGCCTAGGTTCGTTCCGCTCTGCGGCAGCGTGTGCTCTTCGCAACGCGTAGCTGGATGGGTCCAAAACGCGGTCAGACAACTCTCAACCCCTTGGGACACGCTCGTCAGCGAACTATGCTGACGCTTCATCTCTGGATGAACTGCGCGCTGTGCTGCCATTCCACCCGCAGCGCGGCTCAAGTGATAGCGATGCGGGTGGTGGCGGCCAATACGCACACGTAGAGAGGATGTCTCCCTGAATGCGCTCTCAAGTAGGCCGTGAAAGTCGGGTGCGCTTGTCTCGCGACACGCTCAACTTTCTCCGTGTTCGTGGCGCGAGGGTCAGCGAGGCGATAAAGTTCGTCCATCGTTCGGACGTGCTCTAACAGAGACTCGTCGAGGTGCTGGGTGCGGAGCTCCAGCTCTCTCCTCAGACGCCACTCGTAGTTTGCGGGAAGTAATTCGTAGCGAAAGCTTGCGCAAAATTCCTCCATTTTCCTAGCTCGGTTGCCGGCTAGTCGGTACCAGCGAGTCGCTTGTTCCGTCAAAGAAACAGGCACAACACGCGCGAGCATTTCGGCGTCTGCGATTCATGTCACTTGCTGATAATGCAGCAGACGGTCGAGGTACTCATTTGCTCCCGTAGTGTCGTGGTACCACGTGTAGGTAGGCAAGTCTATCCTAACACGTGGTGACTGGGCCGGGGCTTGCATATTGTTTTGCAAAATACCCGCAAACTCTGCATAACCTGCACTGCTTTCTTCAAGAGCACCTCGGATGACTGCGGACTAACGTCCTCGGAGTTGGGCGCAGCCGCCGATCGCGTCGAATGATGAGACCTAAGTGCCTTATTGTCCGCGCCGCGGAGCGGTTAGGTGCCCGATGTGGAGCCCCCCATACGAAGCCTAAGTCCGGCCATCGCGTCTCAGGATGTTCCGCGGCTATTATGCGTGGAACGCCCAAGATTCGCACATTCAAACCCTTCCAAAGGCGCGTCGAGTAAGGAGCCCTGGCTCTGTGGCGCTAGCTCTGACAGCATGAACAATCAGGTCTATCGGCTGTCATCTTTTGTTAAGGCGACGGTAGTCGTTCACTCGAACAAAGTTCACTGCTCAATTGCCTAGTTCAACCCACGTTGGGCGCCAAGATATGGGGTTACTCTGCGTCCAGCCGGCCTTCCGTGCCAGCTACACGCAGGCATTATTCGTACGCTACACGGTTCCCCAACCCGTGGAGCAGGGTCGCAGCCACGGTAGGTACGGACGAAATAGGCAACTGCATGGCACGCTAGAAAATAGCTTATTATCCTAACGCGAGGCAAAGCACACTGCGGAAGAATGTTCTATCCGAAAAATTTATTTCACTCCCTCCTTGTCCTTTCCTTTACGGCGCGGTTCAGGTGTCCGCCGAGATGTGAGACAGATACGGCACGATTTCCTTTTCCCCAAAACCAATTTACGTTTTCATTTCCAGGAGAGGGTTTATCTGTCATCATTGCTGGATGAATAGTCTCGAAACTTAGGCAAGCGTATGGCGCAACTCGAGCGCCAAATCGAAACATACACATTAGAAGTACAAGAGAAGCAATGGGGCCAAATTTGTGATAATATGGATGGGAAGATGGGATGCAAAAAGATATGGCTCTTGCTCCGCCCCCTGCTTGACCCAACACTCATAAAATCAACGCAACGAGCTCATGAGACTAATTCACCAGTATCAGGGCACAGACGCAGAGCTACTCGCCGAAATGCAAAAATTCTCCCTGAACACGTCGCATAGAGACCCCCTACCCGCATACGAGGGCCTCCCCAATGAGACTCTGGACGCAGACATAGGAGATGCCGAGGTCTGGTTTGCTCTGGGTCAACTCCGTACCACCTCGGTGGTGGGATCGGAAGGAGTGTCGAACAAGACGCTCAGAAACCTAGACCCCAAGTCTATCGCGCCTCTGGCTGATCTAATGAACACCTACTGGAGTGAAGGCGAGATCCCCCAGGAATGGAGGCATGCACGGATGACCTTCATCTAGAAACCGGGAAAGAAACTATCGATCGAGAATCTGCGGCCCATCTCCCTCACGTCTTGCATCGGAAAACTCACGGAGCATGTCATCCATAACCGATTGCAACCGCGGCCTACTTCCGCCCACCGCGACCGCGACCTACTTTCTCTCACAATGATTGGCTTGAGGGCTAGCTTGTCCACGCAGGACATGGGGCTACAGCTTAACAAGGACGTGCTGGACCCTCGACGCGGAACCTGGACGAAGGCAGTGCTCGGGCTAGACCTGAACAAGGTTTTCGACAACGTCCCGCATGAGGTCATCCTCACGATCCTCTCGAAAATAGACCCGGGAGAACGGACATTCATTCAATCCTATCCGAGTGGACCGCAGAGCTTGCATTAGGTGTCCACAAATAGGAGCCCATTCCTCTGGGAAGCCAAGGCACGCCACAAGGCTCGGTGCTCTCGCCTTTCCTATTTAACCTTGCACTCATTACACTACCCCACAAACTCGCCGCCTTGCCGGGGCTGCAGCACATCGTATACGCGGACATCACCCTGTGGGTAACCACTGGGAATTACGGCCAAATAGAGGATACCCTGCAGCAGGCGGTTGACACGGAAATTTACGCGTCAGGAGCGGGCCTTGCATGCTCGCACTCGAAATAAGAACTGCTGGTTCTTAGGGCCAAGCCACGCGGTAGAAACGCTAACCTGACCCCGTCGACCCCTCTGAATATATATGTGCAAGGACTTCCGGTCAAGGAGGTCCAAGCCATACGTATACTGGGCATGTACATACAGACCAATCGCAAAAACACCAAAGCAGTCAATATACTAACGGCCACGGTCAATCAGACTGTGCGGCAAATCAGATGGATCTCCAGCAAAAGACGAGGCATCAAAGAGAAAGATGAATGTCGACTTGTGCAGGCTTTCGTGCTGAGCAGGATCGTCTGCTCCCTCCCTTATCTGCAACTGCAGCTCGAGGAAAGGAACAAATTCGAAGCTACAACCCGGCAAGCCTCCCGCACAGTACGTCCACGGAAAGGTGGCTGGCCCTTGGGGTTCACAACACACTCTCGGAGTTGTGCTAGGCGCACCTCGTTTCCAAGCTCAGACGACTCACTCGTACGATCGCAGGAAGGCCCATCCTATACAGACTAAAGATGTGCGAACAGCTTCCAGAGGGGGACGCGAAAACGCAGTTACCCACGCACATCAGGAAAGCTCTTTTGATTAAACCGCTACCTAAGAACATGCACCCGCGCACCACGAAGGCCGACGCACAGCGAGGGCTCGCGCCCTGCTCACCAAATACGAACGAAACGAAAATGTGGCGTACGTGGACGCAGCGGAATACCGACAAACCCCGAGAAAAGCATTTGCACTGGTCGCAGTAAACGGGAACGGCGCCCCGTTGGCGGCTGTGTCGATAGAACCCACCTCCTCCAAGACGGCGGAGGAAGCGGCAGTAGCCTTAGCTAAAGCGAACACGCATATTGATATTTTATTCAGGGACTCCAAAACAGCCATTCGCAACTTCGCAAGGGTCCGTGTCACATCTACCTCACTTCGCTTCTTTCAAAATACCCCCCTTCCGATTAGAGAAGTTGAATTGATGTGGGTCCTGGCCCACTCGTCTAATCCGGCGATCAAGGCGGCCCACGTGCGAGTTCGAGGTTTCGTCGACCGGGTAGTGAGCGCGCCCTCTTACCCGAATTTCACGAGGGACGGGTTGATCTCATTTCATGACATCACATAACCCCTCACTTTATGCTGAAGTGACGCGCATATCTCCGTCCCCACAAATCAGTAACAAAACTTCAGGAAGTCACTAGGCGCCGACTGCAAACAGGCTTCCTTCTGAAACCGGCAGCGCTTGCCCTCTTGTACCCTCGCCAGTACGGCCCAAAATGCCATAAATGTAGTGAAAGGGCCACATACGTCCATATTCTGTGGACCTGCGGAAATGTTCCGCCTCCGGCGGAGTTGGTACAGCTCCCTTCTCTCGAGCGGTGGGAGGCCGTGCTGGTCAGCTCGGACCCCAAAATTCAATTGCGGGCGATTGAGCGGGCCAGTGAGGTCGCCGTCAGCCATGGACTAGCGGCCATCTAGTATGTGTCTCCTGAAACCTGCTGTCTACGCAATAAATGTTTTACAATCCAATCTCGCATGCACAAGATCAAATATTAGAAACGTGTAAGCGTGCTTGTCCCGGAAGTCAGCCTTTGGGAGTGCACGAAATCGGACCTCAGCATGGTTTTTCAGTTTCAGTTTTCGTTTTTACTTAGCATTTCGTCTTTTTCCACAACAATGCCTACCTGTTGCGATGTCAACTGCATGAGGAGTCCAGCAAAGTGTTCGGTAAAGACGTTTCAAAAATTAGGGTCCAATGCATCGCAATGGAACGACACTAGCAGACGGCAGGACGTCGCTCGTGCCTCGTCTGATCAGCTAAGTGTCGCCCCGTTGCGCTAGCGTCGCCAACTCTGCTCTTTGTTGTGATGCACGTTGTCGCGCTCTTAGCCCAAGTTATACCATCAATGGGGGATATATTTAAGAAGGAATAGGTGGAAACCTTTACCAGGCAGCCGACTTTGCACTGCCCATTCTATCGAATTATGTTTAGACCGACAGGGAGCGTCCCCGCAGGGGGCGACTGCAGCTTGCAGACGCCGGTGAGTGGCGACACCGCGGGTTCCCGAGCATCCGCAGGGACATCCCCACAAGGGGATGATGGTGAACAATGCATCAACACGAACCCGAGTACCCACACCTAGCCGTGCGTGGCGTCGCCGTGTCCGGAGAAAAGGGGATCCTGGTGGTTGAGCCAATGCCGAGCGCTTGGACCCTTTAGGCCCCTCGGCGGAGGCAACACACCACTTTGGCCCCAGCTTCCTGTAGACGGCACCTCCAGCCTGACCCGGCCGGGGGAAATCGGCAGTCGCCTTTTCCTATCCTCCCCTCCATCTTTCACTTTCCAATTTCTTTCTCACAACTCTCCTAGCACCCACTCACTTCTTGGTTTTTCCTTCCCTGGCGGCGAGCGTTAACCTTGTGTGACCAACTACCCTGCGTTGCCTCATATATGGTTATAGTTGAAGTGTACAGCTGGCGTGGGCAGGACTTCCTTGATATCAAGTTCCTGTCCCGTCCCCTTGTTGGACTCCGTGGTGGGTGGCTGGCACAGTGACGGAAAAACAAAATTTTTTTTATGGCTCCCATACTTTCAAAACCTGATCGCTCTCTCAAAAGAGGGCGGAACGAGGCAGACAACTTCTTTCAAAAAAGAAAAGTAACTTTCTCCAAATATCACGTGATCCACAGTGAAGAACAAGGTAAACAGGCAAGAATAATATCCCCCTTCCTTGTGTGAAAGTGCTTGACTGAAACCTTAGGCATTGGCTATAAGCTCTCAAAAAATGGCCAGCGCCGACTTATTGCTCGAACTGCGCGACCATGTCCAACACTCTAAGCTCTCCAACCTAACGTCCATAGGGGAAATCAAGGTCTCCGTGACTTCTCATCGCTCACTTAACACTGTCCGAGGCGTAATATCCGAAAATGATTTTGTTCACATGAATGAAAAAGAAATGCTCGAGGGGCTCACTGACCAAGACGTCATAGATGTCCACCGAATCAAAATCCGGAAGGACAATAAGGAAATAGACACAAAACACATGATCCTCACGTTCAACACCAGCATCCTGCCCGACACAATCGACGTGGGATATTTGAAAATCAATGTAAGACCGTACATACCAAACCCTCGCAGATGTTTCAATTGTCAAAGGTTCGGCCACGGCTCACAAAGTTGCCGCGGTCGCAAAACTTGCGCAAAATGTGCTTTGAGTGTTCACCAGTCTGATGTATGTGAGGCAGCCCTGCGCTGTGCAAACTTTGAAGAACATGCTGCATACTCCAGGGCGTGTCCTTCCAAGAAGAAAGAAAAAGAGATAATCACCATAAAGGCAAAGGAAAATATTTAAAGAAGCGAGAAGGCGTTTTGCGCTTAGAAACACATTCTCCTTCACAGCAAAACAAAACTTCGCTGGTGTGGTGCGCAGGGGCGTAGCACCACACAGCACTCCGGCACCTGCCGAGGCCGCTTCCACCGAGCCTATGGCAGGGCCATCCACGCCCCAGGCAGGGCCAGCGAAAGCTGCCCTGTCATTGCCAAAGCAGGGAGCGCCGGTCCATAGGTCGGCATCCCGCAGGACCTCCCCCCGTCGGGAGAGGCCTGAAACTAACACAACCGCGGCTGCGCGGTCCTCCAGCACCTCTGTCGAGGTGATGGATACAACACCCACTCCGCCTCCATTACAGCGGCGGAACAGCTCTCGTGAGCGACAAAAAGACAGCTCACCACATAAATAAATCTCCTTTCATTTCCTTTCAAAAGCATAAACATGGCGTTTTAATTAAATGGAATTGCAGAGGTCTTATGCGGAATTACAGTGACATAACATATTTCAGGGTCAATGTTACCGATAGTTTTATATCTTCAGGGGACCAATCTTGGTCCACAACATGTGCATAACCTGAAACATTAAAAAACTTTTAGACGTGATCGCGAGCAGGCAAATCGACTCTCGGGAGGCGTCGCAATTGTCGTCCAAAGCGGCGTCCCTGCTCAAGAAGTCAAACTTAACACAAAACTTGAGGCAGTCGCAGTTAGCGCCGTTACCTACAAAACAATAACAGTATGTTCTCTATATCTTCCCCCGCACATCACATTAAGAATCGAATATTTAGAAAGCCTCATTGATCAACTGCCGGAGCCATACCTGGATTTTGGCGATTTTAACGCTCACTCCCCATTTTGGGGAAGCGAACGATGCGACTCAAGGGGACAAATAATCGAAGATTTTATCCTCTCAAATAATATCTGTCTTTTAAATACGGGAAAAGCCACTTATTGTTGCCCAAGCTCAGCAAAAACGATCTTCCTCGATTTAGCTTTCGCATCACCATCGCTTTTTAACGATTTTAAATGGGATGTTTTAAATGACCCTCTGGGAAGTGATCGCCTACCTACTATCATCAGCCTCTCATCGTCTACTCCAGTCATTCCCACAAGACCACGGCGTTGGAAACTTCACCTCGCCGACTGGTCACTTTTTAGAGCGAGTGCCACACTAGAAAAATAATTTTGTGAAGACCTCAGCAAAGACGAAATTAATGAAAAGTTTACTACATGCATAATATCGGCCGCTACACTAGTCATACCACAAACAACAGGACTCGTACACAAAAAACAAAAGTATGGTGGACACAAGAATGCACATTGGCAAAAAAAAAACAAAATAACGCTTGGGGCTCTCTGCGTCGGTATCCCACAGCGGAGAACTTGATTGCCTTTAAGAGAGCCAAGGCCAGAGCGCGATTCGTTCGAAGAAATGCCGAGAAATCCTCGTGGCAGAAATATGTGTCCTCAATAAACAGCTCAATAACCTCAAAACAAATATGGGAAAAGGTTCGTAGTTTTAGTAGTGACCATACCCCTTTCACACTTCCTCTATTGACTACACCTGGGACACAAACATCATTAGAAGAACAGACCAACATACTGGGTGAGCATTTTGCTGAAGTTTCCTGTTCGTCCAATTACACAAACACGTTCCAGAAGTACAAAGCAAAAGCAGAAAAACAAAAACTTACATTTGCAGCAGGTACGCACGAGGACTACAATCAACCCATCACACTCCAGGAATTGAATAGGGTATTATCTTATGGTAAAAAGACAGCACCAGGCCCAGATAATGTGCATTACATCATGCTTGCCCATCTCTCTGAGGCTGCCGTGCAGGCATTGTTGAAATTCTTTAACAGAATATGGACAACTGGGAATATACCTGAGGAGTGGAAGAAACCAATAATAGTACGTTTTCTGAAACACGGAAAACCACCAACAAGTCCTAACAATTACAGACCGATAGCCCTCACCAGCTGCATTGCTAAATCTTTCCAAAGCATAATAAGCATTAAACTGACCTTCACACTTGAATCTAGTCCACTCTTAGAAGTACATCAATGTGGATTTAAGAAAGCATGGTCGACCACTAATCACCTTGTCCGCCTAGAAAACACCATCCGGGAGGCGTTCATCCACAAACAGCACTGTATCGGGGTCTTCTTCAATTTGGAGAAGGCCTATGATACCACGTGGAAGTTCGGCATCCTCCATGACCTAGCAGAGCTAGGGATCCGCGGCAGGATGCTGATCTGCTTGAACGACTTCCTGATTAACCGCACATTCAGAGTCCGTCTAGGAGCAACTCTGTCAATGACATTCGCCCAAGAGAATGGCGTGCCCCAGGGATGCATTTTAAGTACGACACTATTCATAGTAAAAATGAATTCTTTGACCGAAGTAATACCCAAGTGCGTAATGTATTCTTTATGTAGATGACCTACAGATAGCATACACTTCTTTCAGCATACTGTCCTGCGAGAGACAAAAACAAATCACACTAAATAAACTGGCTGCTTGGGCAGAGAAAAATGGATTCAAGTTCTCTCCTCAAAAAACAGTAGCTGTTCTGTTCTCATTACGACGAGGCCTACAGGTCGATCCAAATCTGTGCTTGAATCAAACCACACTGCCAGTCAAACAGGAACATAAATTTTTAGGCGTCACTTTTGACAAGAAACTTCCATTTGCTGATTTGATGAAATCAAGAAGTGAACGATGATATGAACCTTGTGTACAGGCAATATAGCAATCCGGATTGTCCAGTGAGAGTCCCACTGCCGCCAGGTGCCGAATTCTCGTCGGCTTCAGCGCCGGGCAGTCAACGGTTTCCTCTCCATCGCTGAAGCCTGCGTCACTGCGGAGCCTCTCGAAGGCACGAAGTTACCAGTGTGCTATGCGATGTCACTGTACAGGTGCGGTCAAATATTACGGAGGATGTTTCAGAGTTTTAAATAGTCTCTTGCGTTTCGTAATGAACATATTGTCACGTGAAACGGTTGACGTACGCAGGAGATTTACTTAGACGCGATATTACGCGCCAGGCAGCATGGAGCTCGAGAGACGAAGAAGAGCCCGCTATATTCTATTAACTATACCCCTATCATGAACAATGTTTGCTAAGGTGCCAGATTGTGCAGTTCGGACGTGTGAAGGCGCCACTAGAGGGCTTTATAGCGTGGCATTATCATGGTTTCTTGAGCTCATACAAAAGCGCACTAGCGGCAAGAGCTTTGCATATGTAGAAAGTACCTGTTAATTTTCGTTGAATAAGGAATTACAAGAGTTCGACCGCCAACCGTGCTCCGTAATATTATGGCCGGGACTGTACGTTAAAGATCTACAAGGGGTGGAAATTATTCGTGTCCCTCCACTACGGCACTCCTTTCTGCCGCTTTTTTTCACTCCCACCTTCCTCCCTTTCGTCACGGTGCAGTTGAGGTGTCCACCGATTCAAACAAGAACAACTTCGAAGAAAGACCGCCTCTTTGAGTGTGAAATAAAACTTGAGAAATACTAACACCAACCGATTATTTATTAGGGACTCTTACAATAAGGCGACGTTATCGGGTAGGGGCATAGGGGAATGGCAGCACGCCAGTGAGGAGGCGCAGGGCAATAACCCAAGGGCGGGACGTTACTGTCCTGCGCCCGCGCAATGGTCTTACGCTATTCCCCTATGCCCCTACCCGATAGCGCCACCCTATTCTAAGAGTATATTTTCAGTCCTATGTTTCGAGATCATCTCGCATGCTTCATCATGGTTGACTGAGACTCGAGCAGGCTGTAGCAGGGAGCGCCCTTCGCGTTCCATGCTTACTGGAGTCGCCTTTGTATGCCGAGGGTGCCACGACTCAACGTGACGCCCCTTGAAAGGATTACGTTCTACTAAAAACATTCTCAATTGCTTGGAAATGATTTTGAGGTCCGAGCGCTTTTTTTATGAGTTGCTCGATTCTCTAACGTTTTTGTTTCTTTTTTGGCCTAGCGAGGGCGCTAGGAGTGTAAACAATGTTGTGGAATGGCGGCACCGTCGGCAGTGCTGGCGTAAACCCACAAACATCGCAAGATCCAGTTCGGGTTTTTAGACATCGGAATAGCACTTTCGCACCAACGAGAATGAGGTGGAGCGCGTGTGGCAGGCTCTCTCAGATCAAGAATGGCAGTTTAGTATACAATGTCTCTCAAGAGAAAAGTATATAAGAAATGGTGGCTCAGCGGTTATGGCGCTCGGCTCCTGACCCAAAAGACGTGGGTTCGGTCCCGGCCGCGGCGGTCGAATTTTGATACAGGCGAAATTCAAGCGGCCCGTGTGCTGTAAGATGTCAGTGTACGCTAAAGAGCCCCAGGTGGTCGAAGTTTCTAAAACCCTTCAATATGGCGTCATTCATAGCCTGAGTTGCTTTGGGACGTTAAGTCCCCATAAACCAATAAAATATAAAAAGCTATACCTCAGCGCTACTCACCTATGGGGCAGAAACATTGCGGATAACCAAAACAGTTCTACTTAAATTGGGGGCTACGCAGCGGGCTATGCAAGGGAAAGTTGTAGGCGTAACGCTAGCACGCAGGATGTGGGCAGAGTGGATGAGGAAAGAAACTCAGCATAGTTATGCTCAAGTCCAAATCAAGAGGAAGAAATGGGCGTGGGTACCCCATATAATGCGAAAACAATATAACCGACGGTCCTTAATAGTAAATAAATGTATTCCAAGGAAGGGAAAGCGCAGCAGGGGGCAACAGAAAGTTACATGGGCGGATAAGATTAAGAAGTCTGCTGGAATAAGGTAGCCGCAGCTGGCAGAGGACAGGGTTATTTGGAGAGATATGGGAGTGGCTTTTGCACAGGAGTGGCGTAGTCAGGTAGATGAGGATGACACCTATATGTGCCACTCTGCAATTTTTTACGGTAATATACCGCAAAATAAAAATTCCTAAGCTCTGGGTAAATCTCGCGTTAAGCCATTGTAACTGCCCGGAGATTTCTTTTTAATAAAATTTCTGAGTTAACAACTTATAATTCGCATTTCGCCCTTTACTTTTTTGTAGGTCACCTGTTTCTAAGCAATCGGCATTTTTTCTAACGTACGTTCACAGCTAAGAAAACGCAGCGCGAGCTGAAGTGCCAATAATCATAAGGATAATAGGAAAATACGGTTGATTTCCATAAACCAAATCTGTTAGTGTGTCAGGATTGAGGACCCCCCCACCCCCCTCAGGAAAGTGGATTCAAAGCTAACGCCTAAACTGTGCCTTATTGGCTGGTTTTAGCAATGTCTCACGACATTAGATGTCGAGGGACAACGACAAGACGGTGACACAATTGATACAAGCTAAATTATGGCAACACGAAGTGAAAGATAAAATTCTAGTGAGGCCAAATTTATGCAAGTCCATTTTCAGATAAGTAGATGGGTTGCTCGAACAACTGTTCCCCAATCGGGCTACTTTTTCACCGTTGGTAAGCTCATGCGCACTGCTTTTTTATTTTCTCTCCGAACAAAAAACACTTACGGTACAGCGGTTTTCCTTTTGGTTTATACATGTTGCAATGTAGTGCAAGCAGCCCGACTTGTTTGTTTTTTTTTCTTCTGCAAAACGCTTCGGTTTCCTAACCCAGGCCGTGGCATTGTCTGCTCGAAAGCAAGGGCTGGCGTAAACACTTTCTTAGCATTCAGCAAACTTAACGTTTGTCTTCTTTTTGCGGCCAGTAGGTACGCATTATGCTAGACAGGTTATGCAGGTCAGACAGAAGTCAGTTCCAGAACTCACTTTCATTTTCTCCCAACAGTTCCTGATTAAACGAACACCTGTACAATGATTTACTCAGCGTCAGCAAACCTCTCATTCGCTCTTCAGAAATGAACATTGCCTATTGGTGACCGTTGCCAAAGGCGCCGAGGCCATGAGTCCAGAATTTCTGTTGTGGTAAAAAGTACATCTGGAGAAAGAAATATCAGGCGTAACTCTTTGTTACGGGACTACAAGGCGTACAGTGTGCTGCTTAGGCAAAGCCCTATTTCTAAATGAAGCTCCCGACGAAACCCACACCCTAGTGAATACAAGCACTGATACAGCGCCCAGTTCTAATAAAATTAAACGTGCACATGGCGAGTATTTTCTCGCCGATTATAATCAAGCAACGCACCAAACCACCGAGAAATCTGTTTATCACAGCAGCCTTAGCAGCAACCATGCACGGTAATTCCTGCTCACATTTAAGATAACGCTGCGCCCTTGCGCAAAAGTTCATTGCCGAAGTCTTTCCCGCTGCAGGTCTCCCAACACGCTTACCCTGTAAGCTCTATGGGTTATCAATATTTAAGAAAAACACTGGAACTAAAAAAAAAGAGGCGAAGAAAAAATGGCATTCGAAAACGTTACCAGACTGTGAAGAAATGAGATTCGCTTGAGGATCGAAGCTACTTCACTAGATTTTTCAGCTTTAATATTTATCTTAACAACCGTGTTTTGCGCTTCATGTATTCTGCGCGAGCACCATCACAGTTATATCTATGGCGCTGCGCATGGCTTCTTCTGCCGCTGTGTTCGCCCAGAAATGGCTAAGTGTCCGCGCGCCACTAGCGCGGATGAATGCTGTTCACAAAATTGTTTCGGATCTCAAACATTACACAAGGAAGGACTACTGTTGCACAGCTTCGTTGTTTTTCAGTGTACACAACCCATTTGCTTCCAAGAAGCGATGAGTAGCAAGATACTTTATTGCGATCTGCAATTAGAAACCAGGCAGTTATAGATAAGCTTAAGGTTATCAGCAGGACATTGCAATCTTTCTGTGAGACAGCCCCATTCTACACGGCGCTGCAACTTTCCTTGTCGTACGCCATCTCTTCCATCTCGCAAAAGTGCTCAAATTGTTCTTTGCATTCTTGTGAGACATCATCCTTGACTTCTTGTGGCACAAACATTATGCACTCTGCGGAGAGAGAACAGCACATTGTATGAGTATGCTCGCGCTCAAAAGTAAACACACTTAGACTATGCGGCGTCATAAAATCGCTGCTCGCACACAATTTACGGTCTGGTAATATTCTTAAAGGTACAGCAATATCACTGCTGATCGAGCGGGTAGGCTAAATAGTGACTGCCAATGGAGTCCTGAACGAAGGACACCGCCCTAAGAGGAAGGCGACCAACTGACTAGTTAAATAAAAGTTTTTCTACTGCTCGTTCTATCAGTTCCGCCTTGACTGCTACTCGCTATCACGTTTAAAATAAGCGTGACGATTTTAGGCACTATTACGAATATTTAAATAGCAGTAATTGAAGTGCACGCGCCAACAAGCCTTGTTTAATTCTCACATGTAAGCCCTGTCCTCACACACGTGGCCCACATTTGCCCACGTGAGCCGGTCAACATTCATATTGTGGATAACTGATACCATGATAATCATCATGAAAGTGCACAAGGTCGCCATACGATTCTAGTTCATTACTTGCGTTCTAGGCCACCGCGGTGGCTCAGTGGTTATGGTTCTCGGCTGCTGACCCGGAAGGCGGAAGTTCGATCCCGGCCCCGGTGGTCCGTTTCCGATGGGAGCAAAATTTTAGAGGCCCGTGTACTGTGCAATTTCAGTGCACGTTAGAGAACCCCAGGTGGTCGAAATTTCCAGAGCCTTTCACTACAGCGTCCCTCAAAGCCTGAGTCGCTTTGAGATGTTAAAAACCCATAAACCAAATCAAACTTACGTTCTGTCCCTTCAAACGGAAGGTCTACAATGGTGCAGTTTTTGTAGTCCGAATAGATGAACTCACAAATCTCCCAAGGGCCGCTAGCTGCAAGAAGTTGAAAAATAAAAGCGTTCTTAACGCACTCGCGAAAAAACTCTCCTTTCAAGTCACTGCAAAAGGAGTTTAAAAGGCATTGAAAAGACAGCATCTCGTAGCAGAGTTTCTCTCGAACACTTACTACGAGCTTTGAGCAAAGAATTGCTTTTAAACCTGACATGGCTCCCACCATGCGCGAGCACAAAAAAAAGTTTCACTGACGATGAGACAATCTTTATCGAGCAGCGCGTTCAAGCAGCGTTAATACTGCCTGAATGCCTTTATGATGAAACCTTTTCCAAAGGATGCTTCTCGCTGAGGCTGATAACGAGGCACGTTGTCGGTCCACTGGCCGAGCTCGCTTTGCTGCACCATCTGGTTCTGGTCCTTCGACCTGTCGAGCCTCACGCTGTCATTGGCTGCATTGCCCTTGCTGTTCAGCGTGGCCAGCACCCCGAACCCCTTTTGGGTCCTTGCTGGAGTCTTAATGCTCGGCCTTCAAAGCGGTAGCTAAGAGCTGGAAACGCGCTAAACAGGAACTCGCAAAGCGCGTGGGCGCGCAGTACTCGGGAGCAAATAGACCTACGGCCGCTAGCAAAGAAGCAAGGTCCTTAGAGCGCGTACAGCAAGCAGGGTGATCTGGGCGCGGCCGCGCCTCTCGATTGACCCAGCTCCTTGCTTTGTGCCGTAATCTCTCCACCTCCTAGGCTAGGTGCACTAGGCTTCACTTCCCCGTGACAGCAGATTCTCACGACTGGGCTTAGGGGGAGATAGAGTACCCTATCGAAAATTTTCATATCTCTCTCGTATACATCATGTGTTTTTGATCTGTCTCATATGTGTCCAATACAGGAGAACATGAAGCGAGAGATATACTAAGCCGGGAATAAAGATCATTGAACTATAAAATATCGGCCCTATACAAATTAGGAATGTAAAAAGATAAAAAGGACGAAAAAACATTCCCCCTACTAGATGCGAACCGAGATCTTGCACATCTGCAGCTCAATGCACTAACCATTACACCGCAGCTACTGTTTTTTGTTGCCAAATAAAACATAGAACATAAACGCAATAACCGCCAGCCAACCTATGACTGTCGCACAAAGGCTAAAATCCTGCGTTTAAGGTTTCATTGACAGTAGGATATTAGTTGCTGGATTGTCATGTTTGAATATTAAAATATATACAGAGCAATTGCTTCCTTCAAACAATCTATATGACAGTGCGCCGAGGTCTGCACGACGCACCGTCATTCTGCTCCTCCGTATTGTATGGCTTTGGTATTTTACTAAGCCTCAACCGCCAAGAGAACTAGGTGCATTATTTCTCTGCGACAAGACTCGCACTCTCTAATTTTTTTTGCATGTTCGGCTCTTTCTGTGAACGGCACTACGTTGGGCCGCAACTAGACGATTGTGCCTGGAGTGTACCGAGCATTCCTGCAGGGTCTCAAGATGTTGTGCATCTGGTAGTGTTGAACACCTTGGTACATTATTTTGCACGTATATTTTCAAACACGCCGAGCTCTGTCGCTAAAATACCTAGCGTTACTCGTTCCGAAGCTTTGCAATTGTCAACAAAGTAGAGAAGGCCCAATTAACTTTGCAACTTAACCTTACAGCACATCACGAATGCCGAAGAGACAGGCTGGCACCCGGTATTTAAAGCAAGAAAGAGGGCAAAAACTGCGATACACGGACAAAACTCTGCGAAACAGGCCGTGTGCATATCTTTTCCTATGCTTTAGTTATTCGCTTTATTGTCATTTCTTTATCGCTTCCTTTCCACGTGGTTCACGAAATGCGCAACATTTACCACGCCCTTATGGGTCGCTATGTGCTTCGTAGACCTGAGTTCATACAAGACAAACCTGAGTTCATATATGCGCTCGTGTGTCGCTTGTCAGCTGAGGCATATTACATTTAAATCCATACAAGACAAATTTGTAACGCATGTGAACGTCTGTCCTGTACATATAAATTCAAGAGTGACATTTTTGGGACACGTATGAACATTAATGCCGCCCACATCAGCTCAAACATCAAACATTGCTCACACATACGACTCAAATAAAGCACATAAATTCAGACGAGGTACATATGAAACCGAATGAGATTTTTCGAAAGACTACCAGTCCTCTCGTACTAAAAGAGAGAGGTCAAACGGAGGCTTAAAACATCCCCACACAATTATTGTTCTTATACAAAATTTATTCTGTTGTTCTTTCGCTATGTATTGACGTTTTGCACGCGCACGGAATAAGATAGAAAGCAGCGCCGACCACCTGATAAAAAGGGAGCAGTTTCGATGCACCCAAAAAAAAACTTGTGGGGCATCTGATAAGCGGCGCTGGATTTGGCTTTCGCGCTGTAAGAACGCTCCCACTGCACCACGGATTGAGCGACTCCGGGCTCCATAGTAGCAACCTCTTTCTAACCCATATTCTGCAAGCGCGCATGCGCCGTCACAGGCGTCGCGGTTGTCCTCTGGTTCGAGTCCTGCACTAGCGCGTGCCAGCCTCTGCTGCGCCGCTGGTCATTGTAGCATGACTTTCAGCGGGAGTGCCGAGAGGTGGCGCATCGGTGTGGTTATTTATTCGAGGAGAATAGCAAAAGAGGGAAAGCGTGCACAAAGTCACTTCGACCAGAGAAGGAAGAGGAAAGAGAGAGTACAGGGCAATTCTGAGCGCCGTACGCGCTCTGGACGTTCGTGTAGCAAAACTGAGCCCTCCGAATTCAGTGCTAAAGCCATGTGGCACGCCAGGTTTGGTGCTCCTGTCCATCTTACTCTGTGGTCTGACAGCAAAATAGGGATTCATCGGCGAGAAGAATAAATTGAAGATTCTTAACCCGCCCCCCCCCCCCCAAGTCTATTTAGGCTCGTGACGTCATTACTGAGAGGGACACTTGTCCTCGTTTTGAAGCAAATCGGCGGCAAAAATTCAGTGCCGACATATGTCTTTCACTTGCGACATCGACCTGTAAAGGCGACACCTCTATTTAGTTTTCTTGGCCTATTCGCCTCTATAAATCCTCCGTTCCCGGTGAGAGGATTCGCTCTGCGCTTAGAACAGGGTCAGGGGGTAAGAAACTTCCCTATATGCCATTTTCCCGTCAATGCCGACGTCAGCGCTAATCCGCCTAAAGCGGCCGGACGGAAGCTAGCTGGAGTGTCGTATTGTCATGGCAACTGTATCCAGAAAAACGAAATCTACTTCCCCTAGAAGGATCCGAACTACCTGTAGGGAAAACCAAGGGGTCTCGTCTCCCGGTTCCTCACACAATTCCACCTTTGCAGCAGTCTGAAACAAAGGGTGGACACTATTGAAAGGATTCACCGACTTGGAAAGAGGGAACCAGGTAGAGACCGTCCGATTATTATTAAACTTACTGACTTTAGGGATAAGATGAAAATAATGAGTAACTGTTTCAACCTAAAAGGCACTCAATTTAGTGTAAATGAAGATTTTTCTAAAAGGGTTGTGGAAATACGAAAAAATCTTTGGAACTCCTGTGCCGATGAACGAAAGAACGGCGTGAAAGCTAAGTTAATTTTTGATAAGTTAAAAGTCAAGAATACCTTATACGCATGGAACGAGGAGACCAAGCAGCGGTTCAAATGCCAGGTTGCCACTAGCACTAGCAATGAGTGACTAAACAATCATAAGACGGTCTGCTTTAAAATTATAAATGTGAACGCTAGGAGCATGCTTAACAAGGTTGACGCCATAGAAAGTATATGCCTTGAACATGAACCCGATATTATGGTAATCACAGAGACATGGCTACATAAAGATATTAGAGACTGTGAAGTTGCTCCCCCAAACTACTCCATAGTACGAAAAGACCGTGAAAGGAGGGGTGGCGGTGTTGCAATACTGGTTAAGAGTAATATAGTATTCTCAGTTATAGAAGGGTTTGATGATTTAGAAACTGCATGGATTAAAACCAGACTGAATGGTCGTACTGTCTTAGTGGGTGCTTTCTACAGAGCTCCCAATTCAACCATAGACGTGCTTGATAACCTAAAAAGGTTACTGGACCTAAATGTACACTTTGGTGACAATATTATGCTGACAGGTGATTTTAATTTGCCAGGAATTGATTGGATGTCGCTTTCTCCCGGCAGAGTTGATACAGCTAGCAGTGAACATCTGATCGAACTCGCCTATTGCTATGGTTTGACTCAGATTGTTGAAAAGAGTACGAGAGTATGTACGACAACATCCTCGATACTAGACCTTGTCTTTTTGTCATCTGGTCTACTAGAGTTTTTGCTGAGTTGTGATGTTGAAGAAGGATTGTCTGACCATAAAATGGTGATTATGTCGCTCAATATGACTCACGAAATATGTCACAAACCTTGCAGAAAGACTGTTTTGAATTTTGCGGCTGCCAATGATGTCGGATTACTGGACTACCTTGAAATCTCGTTTGATGAATTCATGTGTTTATATCAAGACGGACTTGGCACAGATAAGTTGTGGGATTTTTTTGCAAACATGACAACGAAAGCAATTGAGATGTTCATTCCTAAAACCACGAAAATAACAAAAAGGAAGCATCCTTGGATTAATAGAGACATTATTCACAAAAAACGACAGCTCAAAAGGAAACGAAAAAGATGCTCACAATACCCAAGCCCTGAATTAAAAACCTCCATATGTCGTATGAGCCAAGAGTTAAAGCGACTCATCAAAGAAAGTAAAAATACCTTTTACAGTCAGACTCTCACCAGATTTCTTACTGAAGCGCCCAGTAAGTTCTGGCGATATATAAATGGCGGCGGTAAAACTCACCATTCTAATGGAGAAGAGAGCCCCCAGAGGGCTGAAAGTTTTAATTCATTTTTTGCATCTGTTTTCACTGAAGATGACGGCGAATCACCGTTTTTTGAGCCTCCAGGTTGCCCTCCTATACCCGATTTAGAAATAAGTGAAGAAGGAGTTCTGAAACTCCTTTTGAATATCAACACTAAAAAGAACTCAGGACCGGACGGTATCCCGAATGAATTCTTATATAGATATGCAGAGTGGAATTCTAAATTTCTTACCAAAATCTTTCAATCGTCTATCGACAGTAGTTGTGTTCCCATTGCCTGGAAATGTGCGAAAATAGTGCCTGTGCATAAAAATGGTCCCACTTCTAACGTTGAAAATTATAGACCCATTTCCCTCATTAGCACGTGTTCCAAGTTACTCGAACATATTATGTACGCTCACTTATCAACTTTTCTTGAGAGTAACAATCACCTATTTGTAAACCAGCATGGCTTCCGCAAGGGGCTTTCTACCATCACACAACTCACGGAAACTGTACATGATCTTTCTCAGTCAATTAATTCCCGCATGCAAACAGACATCATAATTTTGGACTTTGCAAAGGCGTTTGATAAGGTTTCGCACCCTAAGCTATTACTAAAAATCAGTGCCATATTTAAAAATGAAACTATAACTAAGTGGTTCAGGTCATATCTTTCGTCTAGAGTACAGTATGTTCAGGTTCAAGAGTATAAATCCAACATCATGCCAGTCGATTCCGGTGTTCCCCAGGGCAGCGTTCTGGGCCCTCTCTTGTTTTTGATCTTCATCAACGACTTGCCTGTTGGTTTGAGCGTTCCAGTTAGACTGTATGCAGATGACTGCATCGTTTATAAACAAATTAATACTCCAGAAGATCAGGCAGAACTCAATCAAAACTTGCAGAAAATACATGAATGGTGTAAGGTGTGGCAGATGGTATTAAATTCAAACAAAACAGTTTTTATGACCATTACAAGAAAGAAAACTGTCCTTGATTACAGTTACAGCATTAATGGTAGATTACTAACTAGAGTAAGTAATTTTAAATACCTTGGAGTAACACTCACATCTGACTTACGCTGGAATTCACACATAGATAATGTATGTACTAAGGCTTCCAAGGCACTCTGGAGCTTGAGACGCAATATGTGCAGTGCAACTCCTGAAATAAAAAGTCTGGTTTTCAAAAGCCTAGTTAGGCCTATCCTCGAATATGCAAAAGTTGTCTGGGACCCGTACACTGCTTCCAACTGTTCTAAGCTGGAAAGAATCCAGCGTCTCGGAGCAAGGTTTATATTTAATAGGTATCGTTATTCTGATTCTCGAACTTCTTTGTGTAAATCTGCTGATTTGCAAACACTTGACATTAGAACCAAATGCGACAGACTCAAGTTTCTTTTCCAGATCGCCAACCACTACTTGAAAATCGATCAAACAAAATACTTTGAAATTAAAACAGGGGAAACATCACGCCATCGTCACAGTTTGTACATCCCAATGCCGCCTGTCAGAAATGATTGCTTTAAATTTAGTTTTTTCCCGAGAGCCATTAAGGAATGGAATATGTTACCAAACTCCGTTGTCACGTCACAATCACTAAGCGAATTTTTAGATAAACTGCACAATATTTTATGTTCTGCTTGATTTCTATGACAATGTTTTCGTTTTGTTCAAGTGGCAAACACAATTATGTATGAAATTTAGTGTTGATCTCAGTGTTTGTTTAATGTGTTCTTTTTCTGTTTCAAGTTTGATTTACACTCCTGTAATAGCCCGCCCAGGGCTGACAGTATGAATAAATGAAATGAAATGAAATGAAATGAAATGTCTGGCGCGCCGAGTGCGTGTCTAAGATTTATTCATTTTTAAGCATCAGGTCCCCTTCAGTCACCAGGCGCGCTGTACTTGTTGAAATAAAGCTTAATGGTTTTTCCTGCCCCTGACGTGTTGCTCAATCGACATTGGCCTGCATCTGTTTCGCTTCAGTTGCGTTTAAAATTTAAAAATAATAATAATAATATTTATCAATGCATCATACCGTGATAAAATAAGCTGTAGTCGCATGACTGGGTTCACACCACCTTTGAGGTAGTGACATAGAGCGAGAAAAATTTCCACTGTGCACATACATCATATAGACACACGTATGGAAAACTAAAAAAGAAAAATACAACAAAGAATAACCCATATTGCAAGGCTACATACGCAAGTGGTGGTAGTGTTGCTCATAATAAAAAATGTTAGATCAAACGGTCTCAATTATGAAAATTCAAAAGGTCGAAAATTAAACACGAAGGACATCAATATTTGAATTAATGAATTCGTTTAAAAGTTGTGGGAGTCGGTAATTAAGCATATGGTGTCCGTAATAAGTTCGAGCAGCACGTAAAGTCCAGTGTGGCTCTGACGTTGTGGCCATGGAGTTCACAAATGCTGTACTGAGGCAAAATGGTAAATTGTGATTAGATTGGTTTTTGTTCAGTCCTGTGATATATAATTAGCATGCAATTATATAGATCAGCATGTTTATAATAGTTAATGTCGAGAATAAATGGAATCAAGTTCACAAACACCTCCCGTCGTCAACAGGCTAAAGCTGATGAAGTTTAATTGCTGAGACTCCATTATAGTGTCACTAGAACAAAATAATGCTTACAGGCATTCACTGTGCAGACAGGTTTGTCAGGAGTCGCTCCTTGCCTCAAATGCAACGTCATGTTCCTCCTGAAATGACAGTCAAAACTTTATTGCCCACACCATGGCTGGCGGCGTTCTGCCAGAAATTAAAACTTAGAAACTTTGTCATTAAGCTATTCAGAGGCGTATGTATGTCTGTCGCCTAGTTTTATCCATAGCAGAAAAGCAAACAGAAAACGCGACCAATAAATAATGTGGTGCGGGCTTTCCGTTCGTGTTAAATAATTCTGCACACAAAGAAAACTACGATGCACAGAGCGCAAAGCTGGCGCATTCGGAACTACAGGTTTGCTATGTTAGACAAAAGACAACAAATATATTGAGCACGCCAATGTGGAACAGCCATGTGGAGCAGGTTTGCATCGTACAGGTATGTTGGCAAGGCTTGAGGAAGCTGTTGCAGCTGTTCGAGACTGTATTGCAGATAAATATACCACCCACGGCAGCAATGCTGCAATGTAGAGCAAAATTTTTCGCGACGCATATCGGCGAACGCCCCTAATTTTCTTCAAGCCAATTTTGACCGGCTATTCCGGAGAGGACAACGCGTAAAAACATAGCCAGAAATAAATTAAATGCAATGGGGGCTGATGCCGTTCAGCGCTTCATAAACCATTCCAAATGTAGTTAGTTACTCAGAATAGTGAATTAATTACGGTGCTTTGAAGACATGCGAAAAAGTGTAATTTTATAAATATCGCGGTTATAATAGAGGGCTATCGACATAATTCGGCTGTAATCAGCGTTTAGTGCCTGTACGGTGCTCCCTTATTTGTCTTCGGAAGAGTTTCTATCGAGGCTTCTTAGGGTGGAGCCAGTGCTTTTGGTTGAATTCCATGAGCCACTCGCGATCGCGGCACTACATTGCATCTATACAGGATGTCCCAGCTAACTTGCGCCAGGGCTTAAAAATATGCCGAGGCACTGTAAGACGACGCGACCAAAGGTATGTTGCTGGCTACTGTATGAAGCAAGTCACACTATTTTCCCTCCTTTCACAACTCTGGATCAGCAAACCAGGACATCGAAAAATGCTGCAGCGTTTCGGTGACGCGCAGGAAGTCTTCACTCCCGGTCTCCCAGTTTGAGCCCACGCCAGCATTTGTGTGGCCGTAGAGTCGCTGATGCCGTCATGAAAAAAAAAAAAGCAAAGGCTGGAAACCGTGCAGCGTAGCCGTTGATATGAGCTGCACTCCATTCACCTTGTGTGTACCATCTGCTTTGTTGCGTGAGAAAATTCTTTCTTTTGTTGTCGGGATCGTGCGCCTTACATCCCGTTGAGAAGAAGACGAGTAATCGCGTACGTTATAAAGGACACAGCTCTAAAATGCTGACCGACCGTAAGAGTAAGTGACATTATGCGCTCAACCTAGCATCGTGCCGGATGTGGACGTCCTCAGAAAGGTGCGCTGTAGCGACCACAGAACGGTAAGGTCTCGAATTAAATTAGATTTGAAGAGGGAACGGAAGAAGCTAGTGAAGAGGACGTCCATTAAGGAGTTAGCAGTAAGAAGGAAAATACAGGAATTCGAGATATCGCTGCAGGGCAGATGTTCAGCTTTAACTGCGGAAGACGATCTTGATCTTCATACAATGAACGACAATCTGACAGCTATCATTACGAAGTGCGCAGTAGACGGTTCGACAGGATATGGCCGGCAAGCTATCTTAGGAGAAGAAAGAACTGATTAAGAACGCCAAAGCATGAGGTCGTCTAACGCTACCGACAGAATAGAACTAGCAGAGCTATCTAAATTAATAAATAAGCCCAAGGTAGCCGACATAAAGAAGTTTTGATATGGAGAGAATCGAGTATGCTCTAAAGAACGGAGGTAGCCTAAAAGCGGGGAAGAGGAAACCAGGCATATATAAAAACCAGATGTATGCGTTAAGAGAAAAGGAACGCAATGTCATTAACAATATGGATATCACAGTTAAAGTGACCGAAGAGTTTTACACAAGTCTGTACAGTAACCAATGTAATCAGAACGTTAATGAGACAGATAGTAACGCACAACAATGCGTCATCCCGCCAGTAGTGAAAGAGGAGGTAAACAAGGCCTTAGGAGCAATGTAAAGGGAGAAAGCGGCTGTTGAGGATCAGGTAACAGCAGATCTGCTGGAGGACGGAGAGGAGATTCTGCTAGAAAAACTAGCCACCCTGTATACGCAATGTCTTATGACATCGACTGTACCAGCAGGTTGGAAGAATGCAAACATTATCTTAATTCATAAGAAGGGAGACGCCAAGAACTTGAAAAATTACAGAACGATCAGCTTACTATCCGTTGCCTAAAAGGTATTTACTAAGGTAATCGCTAATAGAGTCGTGGCAACCTTAGACTTTAATCAACCAGATGATCAGGCAGGCTTTCGTAAAGTATATTCCACAATAGATCATATTCACACTATCAATCAGATGATAGAGAAATGCGCAGAATAGAACCAACCCCTATATATAGCCTTCATTGATTATGCGAAAGCATATGATTCAGTGGAAACCTCAGTAGTCATACAGGCATTGCGGAATCATGGTGTAGATGTGCCTTATATCAAAATGCTGGAAGATATATATATATATATATATATATATATATATATATATATATATATATATATATATATATATATATATATATATATATATATATATATATATATATATATATATATATATATATATATATATATATATATATATATATATATATGAACTGCACAGCTCCCATAGTCCTCCATTAAGTCAGCAATAAAATTCCAATAAGAAGGGCGCCAGGCAAGGAGATACGATCTCGCCAATGCTGTTCTCCGCCTGTTTACAGGAGGTACTCCAAGGCCTGATTTGGGAACAGTTGGGAATAAGAGTTATTGGAGAACACCTAAATAATCTGCGATTCGCTGATGACACTGCCTTACTGTGTCACTCAGGAGGTGAACAGCAAATCATGAAAAATGAGTTAGACAGAAAGACGCTTCTTACATGGTGTGTGGTGCCAGCTACACACACCGTCGATGAGAGACTAGATGGCAAAGAAGGCGCCAAAGGATGTGGCGTTTTTCAAACACGGACGCGTTCTCTCGCTCTCGCCCGCTGTGTCCACTGGGCATCAAGGCGGCCAATACACTTGACACGGTGTACCAGACCTAAGCTACCTTCACCACCTCGGGGTACCTTACCAGTGGGCCTGTGCCACCACGGACGAACCACGTCGTCTTGGGGTTCGTGACCCAGGGGCTCCTCACCCGCCTCCTGTCATTCATGAATGCTTTCCGTGTGTCTCGGGCGCTGTCTACATCGCTTGGATGCACTCTCCACTGTCTCCCGCGTGTCCCTGATGATTCTCGTCTGTGCCGGGCGGTTCTTTGCTGACCCGGGCGCCTCCTGCCTGTCACGGCAGATTCCTGTCTCACCCGGACGCTCTTTGCCATTCTGGGCTACCTAACGGGGAAGTTCCAAACCGGGAGACCCGCCTGGACCCTCTCTGCGCTTCCAGGTTGCTGGACAGGATTCTCTTAATCGGTACTCGCTCCCGAGCTGCCTTGACCGCTGTGGCCGTCACATGCCAGAAACTAACCGCTTCGCCTCTCTATGCGTGTATCAGTTCGGGATTCTGTAATAATAATAATAATAATAATTGGTTTTTGGGGAAAGGAAATGGCGCAGTATCTGTCTCATATATCTTTGGAAACCTGAACCGCGCCGTAAGGGAAGGAATAAAGGAGGGAGTGAAAGAAGAAAGGAAGAATAGGTGCCATAGTGGAGGGCTCCGGAATAATTTCGACCACCTGGGGATCTTTAACGTGCACTGACATCGGACAGCACACGGGCACCTTAGCGTTTTTCCTCCATAAAAACGCAGCCGCCGAGGTCGGGTTCGAATCCGGGAACTCCGGATCAGTAGTCGAGCGCCCTAACCACTGAGCCACCGCGGCGGGGCGGATTCTGTTCCCGGTGGCTTTTCTTTTATTGCTGTTTTGTCCCGTGTTCTCTCAATCTTCCTCGGTCTCCTCAATGAGAAAAAGGAAATGGGATTTCTTTTTGTTTTTTAGCGATCAGGCCTTGTTTTTCTCTTGTACAACCGAAACAACCTTTCAGTGCTGACCCCGTTAACGAGGAACCTCTTAGCACCAGCGAAAACACCTGCTTACATTAAAATTGCTGTAAAACTGCCTCAACAAGCTAAGAGCGACGGTATGTGAACGCGAAGACTTCTTGCCCAAGCTGTCCACCCTGCAGAGCTGAGTACCAGAACGGCGCATAGCTTGTACAGATTTGAAGAAGCCGGTGGGAAGCCGGCTGCCAGTGCGGGTAGAAACCGAGGTGAGTACGCTACCTCGAAGTCGCGAGAACGCTTCAGGAATCCTCACAAGAGACTTCAAAGGAAATTCTCTTACCTGAGGTCTAAGCTAAAAAATAAATACATCCTGTAGTGCTTTTTTCTAATAATTTTTGAGGCTGTGATCCTGTTTCCTTGAAATTATGTTAGCGTTACTACGGTGCGCTGACCTCTGGGCATCGTGGATGGCCTAGACTTGCTGCAAAATAGAGCACAGACAGCAGTGCAAGATGAAAAAGATAGTGGTTTGGCGTTCTGTTGCAATAACGCGACCTTAAGTGTTCGTCGAAAACCTACTTATGAACGCATCTTTCCGAAAATAGTTTTCTAAGGAAGGCCCCTGTTCTAGAGCCAAGGTAGCAACTTCATTTGCTGCAATAATTTGTCGCTCACCTTACATGTCTGTCTTTTTCCTTAAGAAACCATGCGTAACTTGCTTTTTGGGATTCCTTGTCAAACTCTGTCCGGATGGTAACCAGGCAGTCTAGACCTCCATCTAAGTCTTCATCGAAAGCGGCAATACCGACAGGAAATTCCTGCATCGCCTGCAAAAACCCCAACAGTTAGACTATTCAGGAGCACTATTTGCGTAGCTGGTGTTCTGTAAAGGCTAATGCATAATGCTGTCTTTGCTAATCTATAAATATTATTTATGATTTTTTGTGAGAGTAGGACTTAAGTTCCTAAGCCTTTCAGGACTCAGTATATCTATGAGTTGCTCCTAAGTTGCAACGACGTGTTTGCTCCAGAAGTACTTCGTTGCATCATTTGATTTGGCCCAAGCTTGTCAATTACTCGAAGGGAGCGCTAACAAAGCTGCTCTTTACCAATTACACTTTGTTTTAGAAAACAGGAAGTAAACATTGAAAACACATCTGTAAGGTGTTAACTGCATGGAATTCCGTGAGCTCAAGAGTGTTTTTATATCCACCTTCATCAATTTCTGCGACGTTAAGAACATCTCTGCTGAGCTTCACCATGACACCTGCCCTGACGCTTACTGAAACACTCAACGGGAGCAGAGTTGAGCTTATTGAATGAAATCAAAACGGAGGCACCATACTTGGTACGGCGTGGTGCTAAGTGTTTCATTTTGCTCAAATACTTGCTTTTTACAGTGCGCGCTTTTAAAGTCAAGCTCCATACTCAAAAATTTTGGACGAAAGCATTTTTGAGAGAGAAACCTTTGATGAACGCAGCTTTTTCATATAATGGAAGATTTCACTATAACAATCAACATATCTGCAGATCACCCGACAGCAGTCTTGATTTTTTTTTCAGTTACTGTTTTTGGAATCGTCAAAAGCGTTTCTCATTGGTTTTTTTATGGTAGCCTTAATTGCTCGATGCTGTCGGTGGAAACACTTTAAAAGAAAGATACTGCAATATACCAGAATAATGAACAATTACCTTCAACATTTCTATAAGAGTATCTTATTGTATTCCAATATCCAAAATTTTTGGTCCGAGAACGTTGGACGTCCTCCAGCCACAGCGTAGTAGTAGTGGTCCTCTAGCGTCATCGGTCACGTCACCTCTCCGGTAAAGCTTCTGCTTCGCGTTAAATTATACAGCGTCAGCTTGAACGCGAGGTCGAAAACGACGCCGCCAACGCATTAAAACGCTTCTCCTGAGAACATACTGCAATAACGATATTGCACGCCATCCAGGGTGCCTGCACAGCAGTATTTAATTGTACAAATTCGTTACCGAGAATTGAACGGTATAGTATCTGTTTTATACCCGGTCATGTCCAGCTTTCGTGCGAAAAATTTTTAATACTTTCATAACGTAACTCAGTGTTATGGGAATATCTGAGATATGGTTCATTCTTTCTCTGCGTAGCAAAATCTTTGTTTTAAAGTTCTTCTATCGCTCGCATCGAGTAGATAAGACGCTCATAGAAAACAAATGGGGAACGTTTTTTACGATAGCAAAAAAGTTAATGACAAAAAATGCGTCTGCAGCGGTGAGATCTGTACATATATTAATTGCTGTAGCGAATTCTTAATATATTAAAACAGTGAGCTCATAAACAATTTCTTGCTGAAAAATATGCTTTTGTCCAGAACTGTTGGCTATGCACACACGGACCATGCCACGCAGGAATTGGTGAAAAACGGAGCGAAATACTGAATAGGGCCAGAGGAACTGGGTTCCATCCCTGCCACTGCAGTGTAATTTCGGTGGAGGCGAAATTCTAGGGGCCTGTGTACAGTGCGATGTCAGTACACGTCAAAGAATCCCAGGTGGTCGAAATTTTCGGAGCTCTTCACTACGGCGTTCCTCATAGCCTGAGTCACTCCTTTGACGTTAAATCCCAATAAACTAACCAAACCATTAATCTCATCAGCAATGCAGTCCCCTTCTCCGTCCTTTCTCCGTCTCGGATTGAGTTGCGAAAAATACAATTTATAACAAGATCAAAGACACATGCATTTCAGCATTGCCTCGCCAAAGAAACGTTCGAGTGAGACTTTATTCAGAAACTATTCTTTCATCTGGTAAATTTGAAGAGGTCCCAATCATGTTATCCGAGTAAGTAATTTTCACGTTCATCTTTGAACCTTTGGAGTGTAATTACACTCTGACTAGTGCAGCGCTATTGGCCTGGATCAGAAGAGAGTGCTGAGAAAGTATCGACATAACGTCACAGAGAACGAGTGGCATCTAAGCAAAAAGCATCCAGTGAGACTAAAGTTTCTAATTTCAGTTCAAATATAGCTCATACCACCATTCGTTCAAGCCTATCACTTGTGTTTCTTTCAGAGAAAGGAATCAGTTTCTTCTGAAATCAATGTAGATTTAACTACACTACTCACAGTTTTGCGCAGATAATGCGCTCCACTTCATATATCGAACCGAGCCCCACTTACCTTGAAGGCATCCACCACCTCATGCTGTAACTTGTGGTTCACTTTTCCTCGAGCACAGCGTACGAGCACTGCCAGAACACACATGCTTACCATTACTAACGGAAGAGGGAGACGCATTGTGTACAGTGCAGAGAAGCTCGCAGACCAGCGCAGCCGATTCTGGACTCTTTTATAACAAAGGTAACATTCGTTAGACGTTTCCAATTCTGTCATAGCTAAGTGACACTTGAAATTTTGCTTAATTTTTGTTGGACTTTTTTATTCATTGTTCCCCCCATGTAATTTCAAAAATATATCTCTGAGTGCCTGTTTTCAGCTGTTCAGTACGCTAGACCTTATTAAGTACTCATTCTACGAACTGTTCGCTTGTGAAGTATGAGCTCTGCGAACGTACATTCACCCTATCAAATGACTGCTGCCACGAACACATCTGACCGGGCGCGTTGGAGCTGACTGCTCATGTTGACCGAGGTAGAAGCGAGGCACGAAGAACAGTTAGGGTGAATTTAGAAATGACAAATACCGTCGGAAAGCTTCCATTGAATAACGAGCTGTCACGAGACAACCGCTTCAGTCTGACAGCAGGTATGAGTATTCAGAGCCAGTGTGGTCCCTGATATGGCATATTTCGGTGAGCAAAACACGTGCTCAGAGTTATAAGCTGGCCCATGCACTTAGCGCCGCGATCACATACTGTCGATTAATGCAACAAGAGGGCCTCAGGACAAGTCACAGCGGTCCTGGAGCCGGTGTCAGGTGATGCAGTCAAATCCTTAACCCCCAGTAGCCGAAAAGAAAAATCTAGCCCCCCCCCCCCCCCCCGCTTCTACACAAGACGCTCAAGCATGAAGAAACAGTCACTTGGAGGCAGCTACAGACGGACATATACTCACACTTCAGCCTCTTACACCACATATACCCTACTGTGCACCCTAAAACTTTCGCGCTATGCGGGGAACGCCGTACATTACTTCATGCCGCATGGGCTTGCCAGAGCACACAGCAAGCCCAGAAGTTCAAAACCCAAAACCTGAGCAGTCAGAGGCCGTCATGTCCAGCTGAAGCCTATAGAGGACTAAATATAGCAGGGGTTCACCAGGAGGAGCAAGAACTAAGGCCTCAGGAGTCAAGGGTCCCTTACAGTTTGGTGGGCGCAAAGGTTCTTATTGAACAATAGGTTTGTTACCGCCACCAGCAGTACTGAATCGACATTGAATAGAACCTCACCTATATTGCATGCCAGGTATTTCCATTATTTATGCCATATCCGCTGCGTGCACCTCAGCTTCTCCTTTTTTTATGTCACCTATCCTGCTCTATAGTTATTTCGTTCAACTTTTCTTTCGCAAATGTAATTTTTATAATGTATACATTAATGACTTACGAGAATTCCTGCGACACTTGTGCCTTCCACGTGACGACTGGTGGCCTTTTGCACCATTGCCTGATTCACTGCATTTAAAGTTTATTTCTTTGTCTTCCGATATACAGCGCAGTGTGAATTGTGCGTGGTATATGAAATCCCGCTCAACTGTGGCGGTGGTGGTGGTGTAAAACATTTGTTTGTGCTTATTTACAAACAGTTATTGTTACAAAAAGAGGCGTGTTTCCTACAGCTCCTCGTTCAGTGTCCGGGCCCTTGCATGCCTATGCAGGTAGTGTGCTTCGATTTGCAACCGCCCGCACGCTGGTTGAAGCCTCCCGACTACTTTATCCTGCATGCATTGATAATGGCCAGCATTCACGTGGTAAACAATGGCGAAAACAACAGATAACAACGAGCCTGACAAGAAAGCCGCCGCATTTCTTCGAGGGGACAGGGAAATAGGCAGTTGCTCTCTAACGACGATCATTCTCAAAATCAGGGCATCAAGACGAGTGAAAACAGGGCAGAAAAAGTATCTTTGTTATCACTCAATCATACGCATAGCAAGGCGTAAATGCGGTTTAATTTGAATGCAAGAAGAAAAAGGAGGCTGGACGTGCGAAGAGAGAAAAATGAGTTCCTATTACTGGTCAGTTGTGGCACGGTTCCGAGTCCAGACTAATGCGCAGCAGCACATTTCACATTAATTCGCCTTCGAACTCACCTTGCTAAGATCTTTAGCCTACACTCAATAGGAGAGGCAACTGTACACGAGAAGCACGAATTCTCTTTTATGCGCCTGTGTTTAAGAGCAGGCGGTGACTTTAAGCTCCAAAACGTTGGACGAGCGAAAGGTCTCTCCTGTCTCTCGTGCCAACTCTCGCTCGAATATATGCTTCTTGTCTTCTCTACGAGGCTCAGTTTTCCACTGCGAACCAACACTAACAAAACCGCATTCTTGGGCTGTTAAGTGGCCCTTTTATTTCATATTCTGGAAAAAAGACTCCCGATCACTGCGACAGTGATGGTATGGCAAACTCCAGAAATGCTCGTGCCTGGTTTTTCACCTAGCTAGCTTGTTCCTCTCCAGCAGGGTGCGTCGTTGGCCAAGTTGGTTCATGGCGTTAGTAGAGAGATAGGTTGCGCATACGGGACATTCACAAGAAAGAAGACGGGACAGGTGTAAACTATCAAGTGGGGTTTGTTCGAGGAGCAAAGATTTATACATATGCTTACCAGCGTAAGCACGAAGGAATATCAAAAGCATTTAGGTATAGTAAAAACAAAAGAAAACAAAAAAAATCGCGTTTACGTCATCATACTTTCGAGGCAGCATGCCTCCCTATTATAAAGTGTGAGTGACTTGTCATTGATGCATTATCTTCCTTTCTTTTTAATAAACACCCTTCTAGAAGATCCTGTCCTTTTTCATTATTGCAATTGCTCAGAAAGTTTACTTATTTGAGCAGCAGATTGCATTTATGTGCTAGGCAATGCATCGACAAATAACGGTGCACCTGTCTTTCAGTTGAGCTTTCATGCTCATGAGCACGAACATTGATGCATCGGCCTGTTTGCACTATATAGATTTTGCCACATGTGAGGTTGATCAGATGCACTACGCCGAACTGGCAGTCCACATAGGGGTTCTTGTGTTTCACGTCGCAGCCATGTTCCTTCTTTTTGGTAGTATGTCTTCCATCGTGTGCACATAGCTGACTCAGCTTGCAGTGCGCCGAGAAAACCAGTGAGACCCCGTGCTTATTTCCAACTTGTTCCTACTTAATATAATAGGAAACAACCACGGTGTACTACAGGTGTTCTTGGCGCCCTCACAATCTGCCCGCCGTGACAGGTGGCAGCCTGCCCGCCGGATTGTGAGAATGAGTTCCTGCCGCGAAATGTATTTCAAAAAAAGGTTGTGTCTGCAAAAATCTGAGGGGACAATTAGGCTTGCTTCGTTTAGGATATGACGCGAAAGCATTAATGAGCCTTTTAAGCGGCATGGGGATCTGTTTGCGTGAAAGTTCACATACAGGGACATTGTTCTTCATTTATTTAGAAGAATACTGCCCGCCTGAGTGACAGGGTATAGGCAGGAGTAGGCGTACAAGGCATACATAGGATCAAAAATATTTGATACACTCGATCGTAAAAAATCCCCAGCAAGACAACCCAGCATTACGCCAGCAAGCAGTGAGCTACATAGCAAAACACAACAGCATATTTCAAAGAAAAAAAACAGGACAAACATAACGAAGAAACATGACTGGTAATCCAAATTGACGCCACTGTCCCAAAAAAAGAAATATCACCTAACAGCAACAGGAGCGATCAAACTATTTATTTGATTTACAATGACCTGCTAGGATTTGATACAATGCGTTGCACTAAAACCGCTAATCCACGTGCCACAGATTCCTATCACCCTAAAGAGCTTATAGAGTATTCCTGCAAGAACAATAGTTTTAAACAATTATTCTCTCCTAGAGCGGCTCTCCAGTGGAATACCTTATCTGCTGATCTTGTTTATTGCGCAAATGTATCATCATTGCCTCTCGCACTATCCTGAATGTCAAAATTCGTTCACTGTGTTAACGCTGTGGTAAAGTGGTTAACCTCGTTACGTTAAGTGGTTAACCTTAGCGGTTACGCATTGCGCCACTGCCCCGGTAGGTGGATCCTTCAAACACAGCCATCGGTGGGGCTTGTGAGACGCACGTTGCTCTTACCGAGCAATGTCTCGCGGCAATCATTATTTTACCTGCCACCTGGCGGGGTGGACAGTTTAAGATAGCCAAGTCTCGGCACAATGCTTTGTATCAGGGGTTCGGAGCCACGAATTATTTTGGTGCTTGCACGCGCATCGAGGAATGGACAGTGCACGAAATACCTCTGATTTGCCAAGCGACCTGCTGTTGCAACTCTCGACTGAGTCTACATTAGTTTGATCGAATGAAAAGGGCGATTCATTGTGCTCTCATGGCGTTTTGACACACTTGAACCCAATCATAGCCCTAGGTGCTGCGGCACGTGCAGCACTATCACGACGTCCGAAATCATACTGTTTTTTTAATTTCCACATCACATGGCGCGTGGCTTGTCACAGAGCTAAAGCAGTCTCGCTCTCTGCCGAAGCAAAAAACTACGTCACCCTTTCAAAATACAATTATCTAAACGTCGCCTGAAATACGAGTGCCAGCGAGGAATAAGCGAAAATATGGACCTGGGCCTCTTAAAGCGGAGCAAAAGCAAACGTCAGAGCCTGGGCTTGTTGGCTCCATTTCGCGAAGCCGTATTTGATGTGAACACAAGACGGTATAAAAAAACACCACTAACTACCAAAATTTTGCTTAGAAAAACGTGCAATTGCCACAGCATCGAATGACTACGACAATTTTATCGGGACCGTGAGAAGCAAGTCCGCTGTCAGAGAGATCTTGGGTTCAAGTATATGCTCCCTAACCCAGTTGCTTTGTTTTTCAGCCTCTCTAATCTCACGTGAACCGTTTTCTATTTTCTTAACATATAAAAAATGGCGGTGGTTTAGCTCTGGTTAGGCCTGGAGTGACGCGATAGCTACAGCTGGCCGAGTGGAACTCGCTCAGTCGAATTGCAAAGTCAGTCTTTCGCCGCTCCGTTTCGCTGGGCGTTCCTTCTTCATCTTCGTCCCAGGACGTGGATTCAGTCTCCCCCCCCCCCCCCCTCCACTTGGTTTCGCCGGCGCGCCGCGCCGCCGGCAGCTGCTTCGCACCACGTGACCAACAACGTGACCAGCCACGGCACCACCACGGAGCTCAAGGGGTGCCACGCTGAAGGCTCGAAATGCTAGCGTAATGTAGCTTATGCTACAAAAATACTTATAGTGCAGCACATTGCACTTAGGCTTACACATGCTGCAGTTTAGTACATGCAGCTCGTGTTCTTCGTTCTTTCTTTGTGCATTGCGTTTGGGCTCTCGAGGGCAATTATTATGCAAATACCGGTAAGGCCCTGACAAGGGAGGGCGCTAGCCAACATTTTCCACCCATTCAGCAAACTGATCTTTCCGGTTCTTTTCGCGTCCATTAGGCATACATTAAGCAAGATAGATTATGCAAGTTTGACAGAAGTTAACTTTAATTACGACACACGTTCCTTGTTACCCTGCGATCCCAGGATAGTGGAACTCCTCTAGAATGACTTGCTAAACTTCGCAAAGTCCCTCTTGCGCTCTTAAACATTAGGATTGGCACTGGGGATCGTTTTAAGTTTAATACTAGTTTACATGTTTCGTCACGTTTCTGAAATATTTGAATAAGTGTGGCCTGCGCTACATATATTCCATGGGACCGCTGTCAAAATTTCTTCTAAGGCGGTACGCAGAGCTTATTGTCTCTGCTCAGCCAGAAATAGTCAATTGTCCACATGCCCGGAGTTTCCATCAATGCTGTTCGCAAAATTGTCTTCGATCTCAGATAAGACAGAAGAAATAACTAAGATTACAACCTTTATTGTCTTTCAGTGAACGGAAGCCCTTTTCTTTGAAGCAGCACCAAGTAGCAACAAACTTTATTTTCCTCTTCGAGGAGAAATCACGCAGTTAACAATGAGCGCAACGTTATCAGCTGGCCATAGTCATCTTTCTGCAGTACAGTGTTTTTCTATACTGCGTTGCAGCTGTCCTTGTCGTACGCCATCACTTCAATCTCGCACAAGTACTCGAACTGGTCTTTGCATTCTTGTGGCACGTCGTCCTTGACTTCGTCCGACACCCACATTATGCACTCTGCAGAGCGAGAAATGCTTATTGTAGGAGCATACTCGCACACAATAGTGAACACACTTAGACAGACTAAACACCGTTTTACACTCACTGCGCACACCCGTACTTTGTTCTGGTAAACATCGATCAAGACTTCTTTTTCTCTCATAGCGAGGATATAGCAATAAAAGTCCCACCTCAACTGCTCCTCGTTATTATGTTTAACTTAAGAATGAGGACGCCTAGCACTCGTATGAACATTAACATAACGAGAAACAACATGCACATGCCGGAAAACAAGCTTAGTTCGCAGACGTAGGAAACCTGCTTAGTAGCCCAGTGTAAATGGTTGATAATCGAATTTTTTTGCATAACAAAGGGCGCGACAATATACATGAAAGCTAAGAACGTGATCGCAGGATGGCATAGCTGGGCGAAACACGATTGAAGTTTTTTTACTTACGTTCCGTCCCTTCGTACGGAAGGTCCACAATGTTGCAGTCTTGGTAGTCCGAATAAACGAACTCAGCAGTCTCCCAAGGCCCGTCGGCTGCAAAGCGTCCGCAAATGAAAGCGTTCTTAACGCCTTCTCGCAGAGAAGTACTTACTATTTAGGAAGTCCTTGAAAAGATAGCGCTTTCAAACAGAATATCACAGGAATTCACTTCGACGGTGTTGAAAAACCGTTCTTATTAAATATGACGTATGTATGATCCCGCTATGCGCCAACACAAGTAAAAATGCGTTATATTTGTTGATCTTCACAAAGGTTTCGCCATCGTCTCCAAGCCAAGGCCCATAAGGTTAATCAGCGAGTACGCACTCTATTGCAGTATGAGAATACCGAGATAAATGCTTACAATCGTCCACTGTGAAGACAGCTTTGTCGGGCGTCGCTCCAGGCCTCAAATGTAAAGTCATGTTTTTCCTGAAATTATAGTGAACACATTAATGCCGCAGCGTGGCTAGCAAAGCGTGATTTGGGAGCACACGGCTAGAACCAAAAACTGAAAATTGATCAATAAATTTTTTCTAGAGGTACGTTAGCAGCTACGTTTTACTGCCAGCAGTGAGATAAACAGCAATCGAAGTGAATTTATTAATGTACACGTATTATAAATTCCCTCAGTGTTGTAACAGGAAGGGCATTTAGCATAAAATATATCAAGATAAAAAGCCCTGCAGCGTTCAAAAATAACCGATACAGGACGTGTACACCAAGAACGAACGTAAAGGTAATTTAAGGCGAAAAAAGTACCACACCTAAAAGCTTTATTGTAACGAATTCACAGAAACCATCATTCATCTGAAAACACCGGCACATTCGATACATTAGTGACACGACTAGATTTGGATCACAAAAACACGGAACTTAATGGCGATACAATACAGCAGTAAACATGAAGCTGTAAGACAGGCTGACGCTTGAAATCTGTGATTATTGGCTGAGGTGTCCTCTTCTAGCATTGCAAAGATATGCATTGAAACGCTCCTAGTCATGAAATTACCAAGGTAACTTTCGTAATCTTACTGCAAGTAGAAAAAAAGGTTTTTTTGCAAGTAGTCATTTCATAACGAATCGTCTTTTAGTGTTTCTAAGTGTTTAAGGGTGTCGGTAGTGTCTGTGGAGGAATGATGGGCCAAGTTTTATCAAGATTAAGTTTTTGCAGCATTTGATACGGTACCTTTATTAGTGCAAGTTTAGCTCATTCAGAGTGAGAATGTCGGCTTCAGTGACGAGTTCGGCGGGTGATTCAGCAGGCCTGTACTCATCAAATATAAATGTGTCTGCCTTTCTTTCAACCGATTCAAATTTGTCAGTGAGGTCTTTTCACGTTTGCTTTCTATGCGCCGCTCACGATCATGCGACTACGAAACATACATGCAAAGCAGAGAACCCGACGTCTCCCAGCATATCGAACTCGCCTACTGCCCAAAGACTATTGGTTCACGCACTGCTAAACACACACTTTGACAGCTTTCCTTCTTGACCAAGTGCCAATTTCGTTTAAAAATTATTTGTATCTCTATAACAGCGATTTTCTCGTATTATTTCTCATCGTCAAAAGAATTCAAGATTTATAACAAAAATTTGTTTTCAGCAAAGGAAAACGCGGCAGTCTCATGTCTTACTCAGGTCTCAGTAAATGCCTTACGTGTCAAAAAGAGAGGAAGAGGGGCCGCAATAGAGGGCTCTGTAATAATTTCCACCACCTGGTGCACTTTAATGATTCCAAGGTGGGGAAAAATATTCAAGGCCCTCAACACTGTACAGCTTTCTTTTTTGGCTCCCACCTTCATCTATTTTCGTACGGCACGGTTCCAGCGAGAAGTGGAGCAGTTAATACCAAGTTTGTGACTCGCTTTTGAGAACAGATGTGCACAATTACCAGGCTCTAAACAAACAGTTATTCATACGAAATGACATGCACATCGGTATGAAGCGTGGTTTGCCTCTGGATCCACAGGGACGTGGATCCACAGGGATTCAGCATAGTATCAGTGGGCTGCGGTAAACTTGGAGTACGCATTGTTAATAAGATGAATTCTCTTGAGCCTTCCGAATAAACTGAAATGTAACCATACACATGACCGTAACGATGATCTGATTTCAGCGGCGCAAAGGCGATGTAGCCTAACAGTGCTGTGACTAACGTGCTTGGTCGGACTACTGTTGGTTCAATGATCCATTCATTCTAAAATATCTACCCGGGAAGTCGAGCACTAAGGAAGAGCTGGTGTTCATTGCAAAATTGGTTGACAAGATGCGGGGTCCAAACCTCACAACTCCTGCGCTCAATATGTTGGACATATAAGGTTCTTTGCTATCAGCACTTGACAGATTCGTCGCCACAGAGAAGGACGTGAAAGAATGCTGAAGTTTAGCAATGACGCGCAGGAGGTCTGCACTCGCTACGCTCATATCTGCGTGATCGTTACAGAAGAATCAGGGAAGGATCATTGTAAACAGGCGAAAGGTATGCGTCTTGTGCCAGTTCTACTGAAATTAGGCGTACTGTAGTCTTCTTGTACATGCTTTGTGGCTTGACTGATGCAAGCAGCCCCCTAACCAATGCTTCCGTTTCCTGCCTGGAGTGTGCCCTCATTCTACGTCGATAAGAAGCAAGTCATTGCTAATGTAACACACGACTGCCTTCAAAGGCTTCCTTTCACGACTCCCTTGATTCATCGAGAGGCCATATGATTAGCACACTTAAGTCGTCTTCACAAGAATTTTCAGTGAACATATTTTAACTTAAGGTTAGCAAGGAGGAGGAATTCTTGCACTGTAATTTTACCTGCAATCATTTTAATGCAGTCATTTTGTTGCAATGCTGTACACGTTTTTACTAAGTGTTGACCACCGGACAAAAGAGTGGATGGCCTCCACTTTCTGCCTA